>OX457024.1:35309384-35537485 GCA_949752745.1 Protula sp. h YS-2021 | reverse complement strand
TTGAAGAGAGCAGACGTGTCGAAAAAATAATATGCAGTTTAAGAAAGAATTTTTCACTGAGGAACGCCTGGCGGCTTATCATTTCTCAAAGAACGATGCCGATTTATGGGAAGAGGTATATGTCGACTACCAGGCCTTCCTCTATGAAACATGGAGGGATTTTCAGTCTCAACATCAACAGGAATTTCACCGCTATGTGTATGCATGAGAATGTGTGGGAAATGCTTTTTTAAAATAAAACTCTTATAACTCTCTCTCTGTCTCTGTCTCTGTCTCTCTCTGTCTCTCTCTCCACACACACCCTTTCACCCCACCCCGTCTCCGCACACACACCCTTTCACTCCAGACGTTTCAAGACCTTTCACCGGAAACACACTTTCGCTCGCTATCGCTATCGCAATCCTTGCATCAAATGACGTTTTCTTTCGTCATACTCTATCTGCGCCCGATACACTGCCGCACAACTCTTCACATACAAATAAGAGTTCTACCCCACTGTGGGGTAGAACTCTTATTTCTACTGAGGAACGATACACTGCCGCACAACTCTTCACATACAAATAAGAGTTCTACCCCACATTGGGGCAGAACTCTTAAGAGTTCTGCCCCACAGTGGGGCAGAACTCTTAAGAGTTCTGCCCCAATGTGGGGTAGAACTCTTATTTCTACCCTACTACTGAGACAGTGACTGGTGACAGGAAGGAGGTGGTTAGGGAGGGCAGGAAGGGCACGTTAGGAGAAATGCTGCACTGTGTTCAAATTTATTTATCTCTGATAGTTAAATAAACTGTGTTGGCAACGTTGCTACTTTTTTTTTTTTTTTGAATAAGCGTTTTAAAGCATAAACTTAAAAAAACTCAGTCGCCGTTTTGTCTGGGGTTGCACTTGTCGCTGTTTTGGCCATCGCCGTTTTGGTCTTCTCCGTTATGGCCGTTGCCGTTTTGGCCGTCGTCGTTGTCCGGATACCCTTTTCAACATCAAAGGGAAGAAATAGCTTCCCTCCGGGAAGAAAACGAACCCTGAACCCCAAGGTCGCTGGTTCGAATCCGGCCTCGGCGGATGGCGAAGGACCTCGTTCGTTGGAACAGAGACTTGCAGAACAGCAACTGGTTACAGCACATTGTCCCTGAATTCAAATTAACGCCCATTGCCCATCACATAGATTTTTTAAAAGCTCGGTATTCAAAAAGGTTCTCATAAAACCTTAAACGCATTTAGAAGTCTCAAGCCACACAATTTGCTATTCATAGGCAGATTTTTAGCGTTAAAGGTTAGTCAACATTTAATTCGTAGGCTCCTGTACAATATGGTGAACTGAAAGAACGAAAGTTTATAAATCTTCTACACATTTCCAATAGTCAGTATCATGTCCGGAACGGGTTCCGGACCATATCCCCGGGACAATACCCCCCCCCCCCCCCCCCCCCCCCAGGATGATAACGTGAGCTTGGAAAACATGCTTCCAATAAAATGCTGTTACAAGTCAGTTAAAAGGTCCGAAACAGTGTACTCAGTTTTCACGTAACCATCGGGACTCAGACTGGCAGCACACACTATTTTCATTATTTAAACGTGACATAATCACATCATGGCTCTAAAAGGCTGGGATATAAAGCACTGAATCGGGAACCGTATTGGCAATGCCGAAAGTCTGGCCCGTCAGGTTCGGAATGGTTTTAAGTCACTGGGCGTCAGGGCCAAAATTCGTGCCTATCCCAATCTATTTTAACTTTACTCCCCGCACACCCCCCTTCCCGGATAGCAATCTGACAAGCGACTCATCGTTGCCTATTTATAAAGCCTTCTGCAGTTACAGAGGAAACGATTTTGACATTGTTGTCTGTAACCAGCTATACAAACAAACTTGCATAAGACGCCCCCTTGCGAGCAAGTGAAACAATTCCGATCTGGTTTCATAAATCCATCTGCTTCAAACTATTTTCGTATAAATGTCGACGAGATATTTATGTTTTCTTGTACATAGAGATGATATAAAATATATTAAGATGTTTATTATTATTATGAATATGTATATGGTCTACAAAAAAGAACAGTCATTCATTCATTCAGTCATTCATTCATTCATTCATTCATTCGAGGCAATATACAGCGTTTAAGTTGAAAAAAGAACGCCCACAGCCATTGTGAACAGGTGAGATCTGGTGAACCAAGTATCGAAAGGCTTGTGGGATCGCCAAAAAAGCAGTGGTAGCATTATAAAAAAAATTTGCGGCATCTAAAAATACCGGATGGGTCAAGACAGCACTTGGACTAGCGATAGACAACGATCAAATAATCCAGCCAACTGAACGTCCAATTAGGAATTACTGGGCAAGGCCTGGTAGTACTTCTTAGGATGGGGCTTTATAATTTGAAACATCAGTTGACACAGAGATAGATTCCTCGGGGTGGGGTTTGGGGGGGGGGGGGCAGTAAACCGAGGTTCAGTATGTGTGTGGTGGGGGGTGGGGGGGAATTAGGGCTTTAACAGGAATACTCTTAAAATTTTCCAAATGCTATATTTCCTTCTTTTATAGGGATGAGGTGGATGGAGAGGGGTCACCCTCTTCTCCATATTAGGGCGGGGGGGTGTACGGGGGTTTACCATCTCGACCTTAACATTCAAGCTTTCCGATTTTTTTTTGGGGGGGGGGGGGCGTCGGAGAATCAATTTTGGATAGACATCAAAAACTGATGTTGTATAGACGCGAGACCCACAAAAAAAAAAGAAGCTCAACCCGTCTTATCGTCTGGTTATGGTAGCCATGAAATTCGCTTAGAAAATGGATCAAAACGAGGACGAAAAATATCAAATTTTCAATTTTTCCCCCACGTAGTTTAGAAGGATGTTTGGACAACTTGGCCCAATACCAACTGGCCCTTTTGGACAGCTCGGCCCACTCGTTTTTGGGCAACTCGGGCCACTTTTTCTAACTCGACGCACTTGTGAAAGACAACTCGGCTTTTTTTTCATAATGCTGTGCCATAAGCTCTGTACATAGTTGTATAACACACTGTATGCATGTTGTTAAATACTTTATATAATTCAAGAAATAATTCACTGAAGGAAGTATTTTTGTCAAGTGTTTAACATTTCGCTAGCGAAATACGGTTCTAGTTTAATTTCTTATATAAGACCTAGGTCGTATTCTTTTAAGCTATAATTCTAAGAACTGAGTTATATAACTATTACCAACATTTCCAACATTAAGAAGACGTCAAGAATCATTCAAACTGAACCTCAAACAAAATGAGTATGCTTTACCCAAGCAGTGTACAAAAAATAAGAAATAAAATCCGATAAAATCTGAGCCAGCGACTCTTATGATAACAATAATCAGAAAAAAGCATTTACTAGTATCTTCTTATAGTAGCCAATGACATCACAAGGGATCTTCAAACTAAGCTCTCAACCCCCAATCAAATCAAGCCGTCTTGTTTTTGACAGTTTTTTTTGTTTTTTTTTGCTTATTTTGAAATGTTTTACGAGGAATTATTTAGTTGCATAATTTAAACCTCAGTTTCTTTTGCTACATGGGGCCCATGTTATGAAAGGGCCGAAGAATTCTAAATAATGTATGTTAGAGATCTTTTGCAAGAAGTTAACTTTTCAAATTTTTCGTTTGACAAGACTTGTGAAGTAACAAGCAAAAGCTTTTGGCAAAAAGTGTCTTGCAAAAGGTGGCATTTATTTTCAATAAAAACGTGTAGCTGTTTGCTGTTTCTTTGAATAGGAGTATGAATTAAATTATGTTATTTTCTTATTTAAAAAATAAGATAAATTGAATCAGTTATCCAAACCTTGAATATGATTCAGGGGCGAGTTTTGATCACTCGAAGAGGAGTAATGTGAGAAAATATATTGAATATGTGCGCAAGGGACTGAGGGACAAGCAGAGTTACACGAGTATCCTAAAAGTGAACTGTCAAAACACATTACGCGAGGCGTCATGGTTACCCGGTGTTATGCAACTTAAAAAACGTTTCATTTTGCACACGATAATCTGAAGTAAAATTTGAAGTAAAATGAGTTTTCACATCCTGCAAGATGTCTCTAACATAGATGGTAACTCTTTTACATGCAAGGATTCACCGTGTTCACGGGCTTTTGAAGAACTAAAATTCGGTATGACATTGTAAACCATGGCAATATGTTATCGCATTGTATTGATAAACTTATAGAAAACATGCACGCTCACGAAATCGCTTAACATAAGGCAAAGAAGAAAAGTTTTGTTTCTCATCCCATTTTTAATAATCGGACCGGCGATCTTTTTTATTATTGAAAATTTCGGTGAAAACTTCGGCACTGGCTAAAATTCTTGCTTCGTACTCTCCCCAAAATATGGATAAATGGTTTAATGAAACTTAAATTATGACATCATTCGTATCATCAATTTATTTTATAAGTTGCTACTTTGAAGAATTTAAAGGGTTTGGTGCATGAAACTGCCAGCGCCAGGGGCATAAGCACGAAACTTTGGTTCAAATGTCCCTTCTAAAAGGCCATTCCCAGTGTTTCTGTTAAATATTTTTTTTCTTTACGATTTTTACAAACCGTGCCGGCAGGCAGCTTTCTCCATCTTTTTTATATCCGACCAGGTCATAACTTTTTGCAATTTTAATTTTCAATCACCCGGCCGGGGTAAAAGAAACAAGGTTATTTTTTTCCTTGCCAAAACGTGTGATATCGTTATGTAAGATGTTCACTATATAGTCATAGAAATCTGTAAATAGTCTGCTTGAAGCGATGCGTCCGCTGTTAAAATTAGTCCATTGATTTTTCGTGATAAAACAAGTTTTAGTCGCATTCTGTCGAGTTGTTTCGCATCTTCTAAATGCTTCTGATCTCGCTTATCCCTCTTCCTCTCCCTCTTCCTCTGCGTTTCCTCCTGCGAAGCTTTCTTCTTCACTTCCTAATTTTATTTGGGTCGCAGCAATGTCAGTATCCTCCATTTCAGGGTCGATTTGGATGTCACCTGCGCTTTGGTTCCATTCTCCCATCATATACTGACTTTGAATTTCAATTCCCTTGCAGTGCTTGTTCTTCAGGTGCGTTTTCAAGTAATCATTTCTTTTGAATGCTTTCCCGCACAAATCACAAATGTATCTTTTAATATCTGCACCTTCCCAGTGACATTCTTGCATGTGGCGCCGGAGTCCTTTGGCATGAGAGTACGCCCTTGGACACTGTGTACATGGAAATGCCCCCGGTCCAGATGTAGGCAATCCTAGGGCCTTCCGTTTCACGTAAACTCTCTTCTTTCCTGGCGTCTGCAAAATAAGACGTAGATGAACTGTTATTTCTTAACTAACCATTTGTCCATTTTGATTTTCAACTGAAACTCTTTGATTGTTGACCCGCAGACTAATGAACTGGAATTCACTGAAAAAAAACGATGCATGACATTATATCAGTGACCTAGGTTTTACGCCGAATCTCGCTTTTATGCTTCGCGAACATTGAATCCCGATGGGAAGGGGGGGAGGGGGGAGGCGGGGGGGGGGGGAGCTGCTCACATATAAACACAACACAGTTTTGGGGCCGAGTTATTCCAAAATAAACGAGAATGTCTCTCATAATCCTTCTTCTCCACCCCCTTCCCCCAATTTCGAATTTAAAGAAAAAACGTAAATCATCAATCTGATATGTCTATAATAGTAGAGGAGAGCAAAACATAATTTAAAGCGATATTTATTCATTGGTTTGCATCCATAATATCATATTTTGTCTCCTTAACGGAACAGTTTGTAAAAATAAGAAGTGACAAACTCGTACGTAATAACCGCGTCTCAGTCTCGTATCTTTATCTTCGTCTAACAATCATTTCTTTAAATAGTGTCCTGAAAAGGACACTCGGCGCTACAGACAATAGTCAGTTACCAAAAAAAAACCAGAACTGAATAGTCACCATTTTGCAGTTACTGAAGATATATTTCAACTTAATCGTCCAAATACTTTTTTTGTATACTCCTTTTTAGCATCTTGGTCAGAATGTTCATAATGTTTATTTAGGGAAATGCGATCGTAACAAACACCACAGGAAGAGGTCTTGTTCTTTTGCTAATCGCTAGAGGCGCTATTTAGCTTTTCGCTTTGAGATACAGTGTAACCTCCTAATAACGACATCTGCTTTAACGAAAAAGTTTATTATATTATCTGGACCAATTTACGCTTTTCTCATGTTAGTTATTCGTTGCAACAACATCGGTTACATCATTGTTTCGGTTCCATTCATGTCGTTATAACGAGGTGTATAGCTTGATATCAGTGACACACACACAAAGACTAACAACATGTATAATCTTTTTTCAATACCCATGTGGCGGAATAGTTGTTACATATGTTAGTCGTTGTGTGGCGCCGACCCCTCGTTGCTGGCTGCAGCTTTAAGCGATGGCTTAGAACGTTAGCTTCTGCACAGGGTTAAGCAGTTGTGGGGTTGACTTAGGACTGTCGCCACACACATACAATTGTGTAGCTATAGTGACAACGGTTGCGATGTATCGTTTACAACGCTACGAGCTTTCCCTTGTCCAAATTTATCGGATGCAACGTCATCCAAGTTACCAAACGTATACCCTAACTGCCCAGATAGCAGTCCCACATGGGGAATATGCATAATATATGTGGGTATTCCCACGTACCCACGCATAAATAATGTGTATTTTGTTGGGGAATTCCCACGTAGTTACGTGGGATTTAGGAGAATTTGAGACTCTTTCCGATGTGTATTATGCACATGTGAACCCATGCATTTTATACGCATATATTTCCATGCATTTTATATGTGGGAATTCCCACGCATATAAAGCATGGAATTTTAAAGGGACGACCCACCCTGGACATACACGATAACTCCATCGAATACACAGACATGTACCTTTATAACTATAGTTCAGTTCTAAAGTACTCCTTTAAAGAATTTCAAGCATAAAAATTTTAGTGAAATTGGTATTTCCATGTCTAACTTTCTATTATACTTAGAAAAAAGGCAGCCCTCCACCAAAATATGCAGAATGTAGCAAAATTTAAATATAATATCGCTCAATGGCGGCTGTTTCTGGTCTGCGATAATAAGCCCACATTGCCAGACTGCTCATAATATATGTGTATTTTACATGGGAATGCCCATATGGGAAATCCCACGTAAAATATACGTGTAATATACAAATGACTTCTAATGAAATTTTACGTGGGAATTCAAAAGTATAATATACATATGATATGCGTTAATTACCCATGCATTTTAGACGCGGGCAATTCTACGTATATTATACAGTGGAATGCCCACGGTGGGCATTACGCGGAAAAAACCATGCAGCTTATACGTGTATCTACCCGTGCATTTTATACGTGGGAAAGCCTATGTATATTATATGTAGAGTTTACACGGAAATCACACCGTGGGATGTCCACATATATTACACATGTTTTCTATGTGGCCCTGCCAACGTCCCACATTCCCACGTAAATCCCACCTAAAAACAACGCGCTTTATACGTGGGACGAAAAATTATGCTAACTGGGTGCTTACAAGCCAACTCCCCCCCCCCCCCCCCCCCACCCATCCGACTCCTCTCCCACTAATACTAAATCAAGTTATCCAGCATTCGAGATGAGCAGGGATGGGTCTGTTTACTGTGACGTCTTAGGTATACGAATGATTTCGTGTAGAAGGCCTCTCCCCTGTCAAACTCGAAAAAAACCTTATAAAATAACAAAAACCAACTACAGTTTAAGACTGTAATATGCTTCTATTTGGCTCCTCAGCACACAAACATAATTAACACTTGACAAGCCTTTGGCTTGCAAGAGTTATATGAATTTGTGCGAGCAAAATTCGTCCTTTTTTTTTTTCTTCTTGACACTTTTTCCGATTTTTTGTGTCTTCTTCTCCTCTGACACTATGGGCCCTACGACCATGAAACTTGGGACTTATGAAGAGCTTGATCTGAACATGTGCATGTCACTTTTTATTTTCGTCTTTGATTTCGTTTTCTTTGTTAAAACGCCATGTGAAAAGAGTGCATTTTTGGCAAGTAAATGCGTAACATTTAACCCACATCACACACAGTTGCACAATGAGCTTTGTGCAAGCTCTCACTGCGTAAATAGCAACACGGCGTATGCTAGATCAGTCAATAAAACCTTAAGTCAACAGAAACCAAACACTACTCGGCTTATAAGACATATTCAAGCTGTGTTGTTTGCAATATATTATTCAAGAAATAACCCATTGAAGGAAGTATTTTTGCGTTTTAATTTTTGTCAAGTGTTTAACATTTCGCTAGCGAAGTGAGGTTCTAGTTATAGAACTGCCTTATGCATTAGTCTTATATGTCAGTTCACTAAACTATACTTCTAGAGCTCAATAGCTTAGGCCTTAGTATTTTCCGTTGCGTGTCTCCCTTAATGTAATTACTTGCTTCCTTGGGTGATGGAGTGAATGGCAACGGTCGGCTCAGCGACCATAGCCTTCGGTGTGGCGACAGACGTATCCACTGTGAAATCATTTCCTCCTTCATCCGCAGCATGCGCAGGGATCGTAATCAGTGTGTCGTCTGGCGATTGGTTGCCCTCCAATGCTGAGCTAGTGGCTCGGTCCTCAGCGCTAAGCACTAGGCTGGGATGTGACTTGGCAATGTGTTCCATCATGACGTACTTCCGGGAGAAAGGCTTGCCACATCCGGGACACTTATGCAGCACATCAACCTTGTGAAATCCCCGGATGTGCCTGGTGAGGCTCCGTTTCTGTGCGTAGTGTTTGTGGCAGTGAGGGCATTCGTGCGGCCCGGTACCACTTGGTTCAGCGAAGTACTGTTCCCCCGGTGTTGTAATGACAAAAGGCGGTGGCAGATTTGGTATTGGATGTGTCCTTGAAAAACGTCGCGAATTGTCGGGTATAACGCTGGCCAAGTGTGTTGCATCCTGTGAAGAACAATATCAAAATTTAGTCTTGTTTGAAGAGGTACGCCTTAACCATTTCTGTATATTCACCGTCGGCTATCTAAGTTTAAGAGGTCACATCAAAAGCCAAGATATTATACTGAATGACATTTTCCCGAAAACTGAGGCGCTTAACATCAATAGTACCGGTTGTAACAGTTCGTTCATCTTTTTTAATCATCTTTTTTTTATTCAACAGTTGTTTTAATTGACCCTAAAAGCACCATGCTAATTAAATCATTGCCAGTCTCCCTGACTGACAGAATGATTGTGCCACACTATGGGCAGTGTCAGACAGCACTGAATGCCAAGCCCCATGGAAAGAAGTGAGTCCCTCACGGATAAAAAAAAAAAAACATGTCGAAAAGGCGATATACAGTGTAGTTCGAATATGTTTATTGAACAAGATAACCTCTCAAAGGGAGCATCTAGGCTAAAAGGCTAATATATACTTCAAACAATCGGGGATTAAAGCCATTTTCGTTCATTCACATGGTGAAACAAAACGACTTTTACTTTTTTTATGAACTTAACACTAAAAGACTGCTCAAAAACTAAAGTCAAACGAGTTAACAGTGGGCCAAACTTGAAATTCAAACTTTTCAGCTTCACATTAAACTGTTATTAAACCTAAATAATGAACACAACATCACAGGACACTTGCACTTGCACTTGCATGCAAGAAAACGTTACGCAGTCTTAAATCTGAAGCTCAATATTTTAACGCACAATTTCTCTGTTCTTGTTAATTAACCAATCAAAGTACTGCTTCAAACCACAAAACACCATGCATTGGTTTTGTCATCTTCATTCTTATTGATTTTGTTAGAAACGCATCGCAATATTTAAATTTCAACTGCTATTTTTAGTGTTGATAGACATCTGGGTCACATGAAAAGTCTGATACAAAAACCTTGTGTTTATGAAAATGGCCTCTGTTTACAACCATAACAAGACTGGTAAAACTTTGGTAGCATCGACAATGTCACTGGTCACGAAAGGTTTCAATTTCGAAAGAGCATTCGGATTTCAAGATTACTTGAACTTCAATGTGCTTATCACTTTCTTACGAATCATCATCGAGCCGAGACCCAACCCCATGTTGATGCAATTTTCAGTTTTAGAAACGTAAAATAAAATCTAATAGAAAATCTTCATTTGGTGTTTTAACAGATCTGTTGACAAATAAAACTGCTCACTACAAATATCACTCGCACAAGGATCTAGAAAGCGCAAAGCTGCTTATTGAAAATCTGGAAATGGCTAAAAACAGACAGAGAAATCCAGCATGCTCTACTGATGTTCACATTGCAGAGCAATAGCCAGTACCGTAATCACAAAAGTGAACTGCCAAAGTTAACTGAGTTTGAAAAAATATGAACACAGAGGAGAAAAATTTTCGAGAGTGTTCACAAGCCAAATGTTAACGGACGAACGGACACGGCCATAGCAAAAAAGTTACGGTCAAGTGGAAAAAAATAATCCCCGTCTCTCATTCAAAAGCTTAAGAAAACGGACCCCGCGGATTCTACACGACATTCGCCGCGCGTGGATGATAACATCACATGCACTGATGCTTGGCATCGATGCGCGTGTTTAGGCGCTGCTTCGTACCGAATCAGTTTCTGCATTCATTGTGTGGGCATACACAGGTCTTCCCTGCCACCTGACCAGCGCTACACTTCACACTAGTCTTGTGTTCAAATACTTGCCCACCCACAGGGCGAACGTGATCCGGATTAGGGGTTCACACATGGGGCAAACGTGATCCGGATTTGGTGGTGGAAGCATGGCATTCCATTGTGCTTGGAGAAAGCCAACCTCAAGGATTAAATAAAATCAGCAGTCAGGACAGAAATAAGTCTGTTTTTTTTTAAACAAAATTTAAAGAAATTTCAATTGACGGTTGAATCTTTCTTAAGCTGTGATTGAAAAATTAGCTCAGGCACACCGGGCAGGCCACTTAAAGAGAGCAACTGGCCATTCTGTTGACTCGAAGCCAATGCATATTGTCATGTAGCCATTCTAAACATCAATGATATGAAAGCCTCAAGAGCAGATTCCAACCTTAATTGCATTGCTTAATCAATAAACGTAAACTGTAAGTAGTCAAAGCCCGCTCTGTAGGTGAATGCATGCTCATTATTTCAAACCGCTCGATTTATGGCAAATAGGAATGTTAACTTTCAGTGTAAATGAAATGCGGGAAAATGTAACTGTTTCGGAGTTAAGTTCTGAAAACGGCAATTCAGCTTTCGCGGTATATGGCAACAATGCGATGACGGCTTGAAGTGATGCACCCAAGGCGACACAAATTTGAGCGAAGAACACTTGCCGTTACCCCAGTAAATACAATTGAAACGATATTATGCAAATAAATTTAAAAAAAAACAAGACATGATATATTTTACAGTGATCATTAAGTGATGGAATGTGGTGTGTAAAATCTCCGAACTGACCATAAATAACGAAAAGTTACTTAGCATACCTAAATTTAAAATACACTGTATGTAACAGCTTGTTCTTATTCACACTGGCCAGTAAGCTTCCAGGAACAGAAGACTCACTTATGGTGTATTTTTTGGCCAGGCTTATACATAGTACTGTGCCATGTTTTAATAATAATAATAATAACTGTTACCATAATCGAAAACTGACGAACTTATCTCGTCGACTTTCTAAAATTGACTGTAGTCTGAATATGACGTGATCAAGAAATGACGTCACATTGACGTATTATTTTCGGAATGTCTACAAATTCCAGCACTCTCGTAATAAATACAGAATATTTACCAGACACGACACAAGTTCAGAATGTCCACAGTCCAAACACACTACTTTTAGAATTTCAGTCAATCCCGCCGTACTAAATCCAGACTGTCTACGAGTCCTGTTCAATACTACTGAGAATTTCTGCACTTCCCGGTGCACAGCATTCAGCACATCTACCAGTCTGGCATTTGTTCATCGGGATGTTTCAGCTTGATGTGCTTCCTCGCATTATCCCTCCTGTTGACAACGCTGGAGCAGTAAGGGCACGGGAAGTAGGACTTATCGCCGCCGTGGTCGCGCCGTATGTGCCTAGCAAGGCTTGACTGATGGGAGAACGGTCGCAGGCAGTGCGGACACACGTGTTGGCTCTCTCCGCCCGCCGCACTCTCGCTTCCTGTCGTTCTGTACCTCCACTTATTGAACATCTGCGGATAAAGTACAAATACGTCTTAGTCAAGCCCACTCCTATATTTTTCTATCAATTTACATCATCTCTCCGTTTATATCAAGTTTAAATTCATTTTCATTATGGCAGTCAGTATTGAAACCGCATTAGGGTTCAATCTGAAAATCAGTTTTTAACAGAAACCACTCGGTCAAATCATACATATCCATTTGTTCGTAACGCATTCTAGCACTGTGCCTAAAATGCACCAAAGATTCAATTTCTGATTCGTCAACCAAACTGCAGTTCCATCTGCAAAAATTTGCGTTTATGTAACTGTGTTCCGAGCCTCAAGTTTTAATACTGTTAGCCATTTTATGGTAGTCTCCATAGCAACGAAAACACCTGCCAGCCCGACCAATCTAATCTGAAACATTTACTAATGCCAAAACAGTAAGGATGACTACACCGAAATCGTCATACCGACCAGACGCTGCAGCTACCTTTGGCGTATCGTTAGTCGTACTTTGGAGTAGCTTCGGCAAGGGTTAAAGCTAACATCTTCTCCGTCACAGCCGTGACACTGGGCTTGGGTTACTCATTACAATATGTACAGTCGGCAGAATATACAGTTTTGCTAAGAGAATAGCAAACTTCCATTTCATTAATCTGATATAAATTATTCTGTAAGATACTTTGTAATTATTATTATAATCCTTTGCAAGTTTTCGTACACTTGTGGGGTGAAAAAATGTGTTTAATAATGAAGCAAAATCATAGACGCTGCCCTAGTAACGGATTTGTTGCTTATATATTATTGCAATACTTTGTGAAATATATAAAAACACTGAATAAATCTATGTCATTGTCAAACTTGAAAGGCAGAGAACTCATTTCGTTACTGGTAAGAAATTACCGTATAGCCAGAATCGGAAAATCATTGGGCTTCATTTCTCAACCTCTCACATCCAACCGAAGTATTAGAGTGGTTCCAGCACGATAAGTTTCGCTTTGTGGATTTTTTAAGTCAATGATAACCGAAGCCACGAATGCGTTTCAAGCCCACTTGGAATTAAGCGACGCAGTAAAACACACTACTGAGCACAACATTTATTGGCTGACTTTCCTATCCATAAAAAAAAATACAAAGATCTCGTTATTTTTTTTTCTAATACAAAACCTCCTAAGCTCACAAGGAAGCAATTTACATTACAAGTGGATTAGGGTTACAAACTGATCAGGCCTTAAACACTATCATTTTACGGAACCGTTGCTTCCGTTCTACCGAAAGACCAGTGGACCTGTGACTCGATCACACTGTCCTTGGCATAAGTATCAATATTCACAAATCAGTTACGTTATTGTCTTAGAAAAGGGCCAATGGCCCGAAAGTATCCGCATGATGCCTGCCCCACCAATAAAGAGGGGAAAACGACACAGTAAACTGGCCAGAAATTTTATAATTGCGTTGTAAGACAGACTTAGCACACGGAAGCAAAATGGATTTGCGAGTAGAACACAGGTTTCGCTCTCTGCGTTTTGAGCAATATTATCAAAACCAAGTTTCGCGCTGATACAAGTGTTTCATGGTTTCTGTGGAAACACATTGAGGGCTGTTGTTAGGCTAGGCGTGGATGCGCTTAAGTTGTCATAAGGCACGGGTAAGCCAGACAACGACGGCACGGCAGTCTCCGCCATCTTGCACCGCTCCTGGTGCTTCTTATACAGCGAGGACCAATGAAAAGTCGCGCCACACTTGCAGTTGTACGTCTCGCCCAGCTTGTGCACACCCTTGATGTGACGTGTCAGGTTGTGACGTAGCGAGAACTGACGCATACAATACTGGCATGTGTGTACTTCTCTGCTCGCTGCAGTACTTCCGGTAAATGCCGCAAATGGGTACATCTGAAATTAGCAGAGGGAAAAAAACCTTGTTAAGCGGGGCCAACTTCTGGCATCAGTTAATTGGACTTGTGGTTGATGCTGCAAAACGTCTTAGAAAACAACCCACATCTATGGAAAACATGCCAGTTTCGGATGGTTAAAAAAGCTCTGCAGTACATCATTGCTGAGTACTAAAATCAATGTTCCTGAATCACAAACAGCACCCATTCCTGCCCAACCTGAATCTTCTTAACTACTCACAACACAGACTAAGTATATTTTTTTTCACACACATGCGTGTCGTCACTTTCTCAAAGCAGAAAAGAATCGCTTTAAAAATAACCTTTGAAGGAGCATGGACTTTTTAATCCACTTTTTAATCTTATCATAATTTATGTATTTTTTCCAGTAGTGTTATGTCGCCATTTTTAACGCCCTCGCTGCAGATTTTAATATGTTTATTTTATATTTGCTTACACTTGAGCTTTTAAGTGCATGCGCAGCCGTGAGTAGTACGTATATTATGGAACACCCCGTATATTCGGCTCCAAATTTCGACGGCTCAGTAAGTGGCAGCATAGCAGACTTATCTAGATCACCTTAACGAACTAACAATTTGATGTGTCAAGGAGTCAATTAAATTAAAAGTCCTCTTCGCAAAGGCTAATCTTTTATGAAAAAATGCATGCCTTTATTCTCTAAAACTGACTGAGACATCGAAATTCACATGAACACATATACGCAACATTTTTCACCCAAAATTATTCTCAAATTCGTTCGATTTCTCTGTTATGTTGTTGAGTCAATTAATAGTTATTCTTGATAGTTCTAACGTATTTAAACACAGCAGTAATTCTTTTTTATAATTCAGAGCTGCCCATTTTTCGCGTGCACTCACAAAAACAGTCCGTTTAGATCTTCGCTGACTTGTCAAACGTATGACGAGCAATTAAAAACATGCTGGCTACTTTCAAACACAGCTGAGAAGTTTTGCAATACTGAGTAAATAAAAGCAACAACTGTTAGTGACTACAGCTTGTTTTACTTCAATTACCATTATCATGTTTATCATGGACGCGTAATATTTATAAATGCCCTCGCCCCTATACCCCCACCCCTTCATCAAAGATAATCTGAAGCATTGTACACTTATATTTCGAACGTTGTCTTTTAGCTCTGATATGCAGGTTTAGTGAATACTTCGTTAAAACAAGTACAATTTGTGACACCCTCTCGTAATATCACAGCATTGTCTGCGCACTCGCTGCGCATCACTGTTCAAAAATTGTCCAAATGCAAGAAAAAACACTTTGTGCCAGTAAACATCATCTGACGAAGGGTGAAAATTGACACCGTATCTGCAAAACGCTAGTGCACGTATTAAAGGGCATTAATGCTAATGTCACGTGAACACATCTCTGCTTTGACGTGGCTCTTCAATCGGCGCTGGTTTTCTGCTGCCTGCTGATTGGACACTTTTTTCTCACGTGTGACACAAACGAAGACTTCCACTTGAACGTGCTGCCGCACACACAGACGAACGTGTCGCGCGAACCGATGCCGTGCACATTGGCCAGGTGGCGCTTTAGGTGGTACAAACGTTCCAGGCACGGCTTGAAACACACAGGGCAGACGAACACTTTCCGCCCGTCCACAATCGTCGCTTTCACTTCCGAGATGATCTGAAAGTCCAAATACGTCACGCTTTAATCTTTCTTTCAGCACACATAAAGTTCTGTTCAATAACGCCACCATCTTCAGGCGCAATATCCTCATACAATGAAATCAGGTTTCTCAAGAATAAACCTAAGTACCAAGAAAGCATTAGAAGATCTACTTATCAGGACTCTTATAAGGTCATTTTTTCTGTTAACCAAAGCACAACAACACCAAACAGCATGCCAAGTGGACCGTACTATTTACTTCCAGATCGCATTGGAGACCTCGGTGACTTTTTTTTTACATAGACACTCTGTATCTGTACCTAAAAAAACCGATTGCTTCTTATTTAAAATATTTGATTCAACTTTTCTCCACGAGCTAACACTTGCAATGTGTCCTTCACAAAGAGGTAATTATAATATTAAAGCCTATTCTGACCACATTTTCATAAAATGCTTATTAATAGCTTTAAAAACCGTCATTAGAATTATTAAGTTTTTTACAAGTACCCATACAAAAACGTTTGCTTGAATATTTGCTCGAATTTGAGAGAAATCCAGTCACTTGTACGCTGAATGTGCCAGGTAAAGCAACACTATCAAATACAAGATGGAAGCAAATCCAGAATACCCCCAGCACTGTGTGAAAAACAAATCCAGAATACCCCCAGCACTGTGTGAAAAAACAAATCCAGAATCCCTCAGCACTGCGTGAAAGCAATCCGAGCACAACTGGTGACGGACCAGAACTTTTATTATAACACGCACCAATTGAGAAATGCACTTTCGTGAAAAGAAATGATAAGAAACCGTCAGCGTGCTCTAAGCGCGTACAAAAGTCACAAAGCCAACTCACAGGAAAACAATGAGCAGACTCCGACATACTCAGGGTTTAGGGTTCGTAAAATTTTCTGGCCGCCCTGCACAAAAGTTAGTCGCTCGGCGCAATTTTTGCAGAATTTACCCGAAAATACTCAGAAAAAAAGTTAGTTGCCACTCGGGCGACCAACTCAAAAAATCTCAACCCTGCATACTATGGCGACGGCTTTGTAACGCAAAACGTTGTCCTTTGCATTGCGCAAGTTGTAGGACAATACCATGAAAAATGTTCGCGCAAAATCTCGAGTTTTTGGCTTTTTTCTGCTATCTATGAATCGATTTTGCTTTTTGTGTCATAATGGACATAGATCCTGGTGCAGGTGTGCTTTGTATGGGATTCGAGCACTTGTGGAAGGCCAATGAACTCACCGCTCGAGTCCCATACAAAGCACTGAGCCCCATGATCTATCCCTATATTATAAACATTCAATGGGGGGTATGAAATGCACAGTTTAAAAGTGGCACGAGAAAACTCTGGAAACAGCCTTTTGTTTCCACTTTTATACAGCGATACTGAGATTCAAAATTTACGCAGCACCGTAAAAAAGGCCTTTGAAAAAAATCAAATATGCCCATACACAGTACCAGTCCCATTTTATTTTCATATTTTCAAAACGTGAACTATATACAAGTCTACACAGGGACTTCTTGTCTCACTTTTAACTTAACAGAAACTTGACACGGCTGCGCACAAACCTATTAAAATAATACGCAAAGATGTCATCAGATTCAAGTACTTAACACCACTCGATCTCTTATATTACAGTCTTTTCTTTCTATTAGATATTGGTTTTTAGTCTACGGCTGCGTATCAAATGTCGATCCGCATTTAAAATTAGTCGCACTCACTCCTCATTTCCGCTGATTGGGTAATTTCTTTCCCTCATTTTGTTCCTTTTCTCTGCTTCTCCCTTTTCTTTTCTTTCTTTTTTTTTTTTTTTTTTTTTTTTGTTTTTATCAATTTTTTTATTCTTGAAGAAAAAATGCGAAATGTGGACTGTTATTCAAAGATCTTTTAATGATTTCTCCTAATTAATGCTTGCGATTCGGTGGCACAATTTTTATATCGTCTACTTAGTTAATCTATCGTCTTTATTCGCCGTAAAATGGGTTAAAATCCTGGTGCGCCATCTACCGGATAATCATCTTTCCTTCTGACGCCACATCCGGTTTTCAAGTGCCTCTTGTAAGATTGTTTCCAGTTAAACTTCCGGCCACATTCGCAGACGAACACGTCCTGCAAATTGTGCATGCCGTTGATATGCATCCTCAAATCGTAGTGATTGCGGCACGGTTTAGCGCAGACTGGGCAGAGATACACCTTTTTGCCTTCAAACACGCTGGGCATTACGCTCGAGGGTACCTAAAACACGACAGAAAGGAACGTCATTAGACCCCCGCTCAAATCGCGAAGCTATATTTATACTTTCATCTGCAGCATCACTCCAAAAAGCATTAATTTTTTATTACTAACCCAGGTTCAATATTTTTTTAGTTTTTATTTTATTGATTTAATTTTTTGTATTTGAATATATTTTAAAAAATAACAGACCTGGGTTCAAAGGGAACACGGAAAGGACTCTGCTATCACTGACTTAGTCCCCGTCACAGGCTCACAGTGAAAAGATCAAATCATTCAATAACACGCTTTCAAAATAAACAATCGTTTTTCTCGTCCATTTTATTTATGATGCAAAAGGTACACATCGAGTGCATTCCCAAAACACAAATTTCAGAAAGCATATTTTGCTTAACCTTTGTGACTTTACAGTCTATCTCCCCTACTATTTTTAAACTTATCCACGTACAGTATAATTCCGTAATAACGATATGGTTTGGGCCAAGCCAAGTGGACATAACATTCGACAAGTCGCCATAACCGATACAGAAGCGAATATCTTGATTAGCAGCGTAAAGAATACTGTGCAATAAACTATTCAACTCTAATTCTCACTGCGATTCACAGCAAATCTAATACTTCCGACTACGTCAGCCTCTTGAAGTACTTAAATAACTTATGGTATTCTTAATAACTTTCAGTATCCGTTTTTTATGTAAAAACTCACACACACAACTATGAACCCCGACGATATCCAGAAGCCATATCATATACACGATTATATATCCAGCATTTCGAACTTAGTCCTTGGGCTTGACAATGATTTGTGTTCATTCGCTTTACGCATACAAGTGTCACCATCAGATGAATCCCATGAGCGCGACAAGCCGCGTGCATCAGTCGAGCTTCTTACGCGGACACGTCTCCTTGACATGCTTATTGTACGACTGCCTCCACCGGAAGTTCTTGCCGCACGCGCAGGCGTACAGCGTCTGCCCGCCCACCTGGTGCACGCCCTGCACGTGCTGGCGCAGGTTCGGGCGCGTGTGGAACGGCTTGGCGCACCACGGGCAGACAAAGACCTTCGCACCGCCCAGAATGATGGGCATTCGAGTCGCATGGTCCATCTGAAAGCATCAACAAGTCACGTGTTACTTGCAGTGTGACAGGTGTGCAACCGCCACTGCTGTGACATACAAAGAGGGTGACGAGTCACACGGAGAATCATGCAGGGGAAAAAAGCAAAATGTTCAGGGCAAGAACATTTCAAGGTGTCACAAGACCTTGTCTTATGAAATACGTGCCATCAGCTAACCGACGCTAGTGCCCTCTTGTCTCTATGGTATCAAAGATATAGTTTTCACAAGGAAAATTCTAACTCCAACGACCGACATGGTAAAAGAATCTCGTCTCCGTATTAACATCAAGCTCGATTTCACTCAGACTATCTTTTTTTCGCCACATGGTAACAAGTCTTTTTTAATCAATTTGATACTGCCACTTTGTCCGTTAGGGCCGTTACGTCATTTATTTCAAAATGGTGCTTTTATCTACTTATAGTTTCAGCAGCAGAATGGTCCAGGTGACGGTGAAGAGTTTATAGTTCCAGCAACTGTTCTCGTGCAAAACATTATCTAATGCATTACTCTCCATTATCGTCAGATCACAATCTTCTGATTTGTCACGTGACAAATCGCCTTTAATTACACTCGCTTTCGTCATCACTTGTTTTGCTCTCGACGTAACCAGTCAAATCTGACGTATCAACATGGATCGTGCTGGGATCCATGACGTCACGGCTCGCTCTCGAGACGGGGCAGATCCTTTTCATGTGACTTTTAAAGCTATTCTTCCATTTGAAGACCTTCCCACAGACGCAAGTATACCTCCTCTGAGGCCCAATTCCATGCACTCCGTTAATATGCTCTCTTAAATGATTGCGATGGTTGCACAGTTTCTGGCACAACGGACACATGTAGTGCTTAGAGCCCTCCATAATCAGCGTCTCCGCTTGCAGCGCCATCTGGAAGCATCCAAAGACTACCTTTATTAGTTTCCAGTGGCTCCCAGGGCAGACACTGGAGGGGTTGATACGCACGCAAAAGCCTCTTTTTTTTTATTCAAGTCTTCCCTGTCTTTTTGCGCATAACGTGTATCTATAAAACGTCCACAGTTTGTAGAATAAGGGTTAATACCCCACACAGAGTTTGACCGACCACAGGTTTATACTGATTTTTCAATTCCTTCAGGTTTCAGTTTCCCCTTGATTTTTTTCCCTTTACTCCCCTTGACTTAAACTGATTATCACATCCTTTTTATTTCTTTTTAATCTTTTCTGCGATAACACTTTAATACATACGGAAATTCCACCAAAAGCTATACTATGTATAGAACGACCACGTGCATACCTTACAACCTTTAAAAAAATCATCTTCCAAACTTCCACCTTTTTTTATAAAAATGTGGTTGCTGTCGGCATAAGAAACAAGAATTAGCTTTCTGTCAAGCTACAAGCTTCCCTTCACCATGCACATATACTAGTATCCTTTACTTTATTAGCTTCGAGAAATAATATTTCACTTGTTGGTATATATATGTATATTACAGGCAAACTGTCAAATCAGTTAGTTTCCTGAAAATTTCAGGAAGTTTGTAAACTTGTGTGTAAAGTGTCTGAAGTATCTCAGGAACTTTATGAACTTCCTCATTTGAGAACTTCAAATTTTGAGAGTTTAACTGAAATCACAAATCCTTCATTGTGATAATCATAAGCACAATATTTGCCACAACACGTGGTCTTTTTTCATTTCATAATAGGTTTACTTTGGTTTGCGAACGTGTTCGAAGTTTACACTGAAGTTTCTTTTTTTGTTACCATATGAAAACAGATGGGAATCAGTCTTTTAAAGTAAAAACAGTATATTTGCGATTACCTTATTCCTTTCATTGATTGTAATTGTACCTCTATGGCTAAAAAGGTTCGGGAAGAAATGATAACGGAAATAACAATAACGAAAATAACGGTGAACGAAAAAAATGGTGAAGTGTTGGATGCGGAACAAATTTGTTAAGTTCTGAGTGTTTAAATTTTTTTCTAAAGAAACTCACTTTTTTTCTAAAGAAACTAACCGCATGGCAAGTCAGCGCCACAGATACCAGGGTTCGTTCATCTTATGGCAAGTCAGCGCCACAGATACCAGGGTTCGTTCATCTTATGGCAACTCAGCGCCACAGATACCAGGGTTCGTTCATCTTATGGCAACTCAGCGCCACAGATACCAGGGTTTGTTCATCTTTCAGGCTGCTAAATGACCCCACATTACGGACGGACAAGATGTGACCTTGCACACGACACAGTTAACCCTCGCAGTACTCGGATGCCACCACAACAACATAAGCAGAAGCACATTAAGCTTGTTCATACTGGAACATGGAAACAATTACAAACAGAAAAGGAGGACAAAGGCTCACGTAAGCTTATAAAAGCTTGTGTATCTAATAAAGATCAAATATGTTAATGAACTTTTTCATTCAGTTGAAATTATCCGACATTTTTTCCGTTTTAACACTTTCCATTTTCCGTTTACCGTTATTTCGTATATCTTGCTCAAAATCATGCATGATTACACTTTACTGGGATGTTTGTAAGGATTGATGATGTAAGGACTGTTTCAAGTTGTTTTCACATGGGTGCAATTTCGAGTTAAATATTGCATACACAACACTGGGAGAGTAGTTATCACGTTTAATGATCACACTTTCGTCAGAAAAGACAGCAGTTTTTTTTTTGCTTATGATTAATCTCTTGTTTCAGAAAAATAAATCAAATAGCATTCCTGTGCCGATAAAAAAAAAAACACTTGTACCTAGTCCGTAAAACTACGTCCCATAGAATACAGTAGGAACATCCATCATAAACTAGAGCAGTGTGCACAGCCCACATATTCCCCACAGGCCCCACATCAGTTGCTAAGTCCAGTTGGTCCATTTTCCTTGTTAACAAGCTGTTGATGACAGACCGACCGACAGACCGACACACGTTCGATCGCATATATTCTCCCCACAAACCGACACACGGTCGATCGTATATATTCTCCCCTCAGACCGACACACGTTCGATCGCATATATTCTCCCCTCAGACCGACACACGTTCGATCGCATATAGTCTCCCCACAAACCGACACACGGTCGATCGCATATAGTCTCCCCACGGACCGACACACGGTCGATCGCATATAGTCTCAACACAGACGAACACGGTCGATCGCATATATTCTCCCCTCAGACCGACACACGTTCAATCGCATATAGTCTCCCCACGGACCGACACACGGTCGATCGCATATATTCTCCCCACAAACCGACACACGGTCGATCGTATATATTCTCCCCACAAACCGACACACGGTCGATCGTATATATTCTCCCCTCAGACCGACACACGTTCGATCGCATATATTCTCCCCTCAGACCGACACACGTTCGATCGCATATAGTCTCCCCACAAACCGACACACGGTCGATCGCATATAGTCTCCCCACGGACCGACACACGGTCGATCGCATATAGTCTCAACACAGACGAACACGGTCGATCGCATATATTCTCCCCTCAGACCGACACACGTTCAATCGCATATAGTCTCCCCACGGACCGACACACGGTCGATCGCATATAGTCTCAACACAGACCGACACACGGTCGATCGCTTATATTCACCCCTGTGGGGAATAAATTATTGCAGCATGAAGTCGAAAAACAGTACCAAAATATTCGTAATAACCCAATCATGCCTAGTCACTGATAAGTTCCAACAAATTTCTACGGTCACTTCTGGGGTCATTCCACACATAACAGGAGAGCAGTTTTAATGTTTAATGATAATATGTTTGGTCAGAAATGAGAGTATTTTTTGCTTATGTCTATCACAGTGAATGATTTGCAATTCCAGGCAAATTGTTAAAATTTCAAACTCCTCCCCCGCCCCCCCCCCCCCCCCCCCCCGCCCCGCCCACTCATGAAGTTTATAAACTTCCTGTAATATTTCTGGCACTTTACAAACTTCCTGGCTGAGGTTACAAACATTCACCTGATCGATCTTCACCGTCAGTGACAAAAAACAGTGCTAAAAGGAATTAAATCGTATTTTGTCCAAACCGCGGAAAAGCATGTGAAATATTTTAATTGTGTTTTTACTCCACAAGCTCTACGAACTAATAAAGCAAAATTTGTATTGTTTCTCCTTTGTTTCTGTTGCCCAACAAACATCATCCAATAACAGTCGTTTATTTCAACCAATCACGTGCCGTTTTGACTTTTCTTTTGAGGCAAGCATCCTACTCTAAACAAGCGGCGGTGGCGTCGCCTCACCACCGCCTTTCTTCAACAGAGGACAAGTCTTCTTCAAGTGACTCTTAAAACCATTCTTCCACTTAAAGACGCGCCCGCATTGACAAGTGTACGACTGCTGCGAGCCGATGTTGTGAACGCCGTTGATGTGCTCCCGCAAGTGACTCCGCTGTTTGCACGTTTTATGACACAGTGGGCACATGTACTGCCTTGAGCCATCCACCACGACCGTCACCGCTTCTTTTGCCATCTGCAAGCATCCAAACATCTTCCGGTTAGCTTTTCTCCTTTCTCTCGCTCTCTCCTTCACATCAGTCTCCGGAATCCGATGGAAAAACATTGAAGCACGTGTTATATGCTGACTTCTTATGATAACAGCATAATTACAACATTGACTATTGCCAACAACTGAAATAAATACAGTAAAGCTGAATTTCGAAGTTTTTTTTTTCTTTTTTTTTTTTTTTTTTTTTTTTTTTTTTTGCACCCACATATTTAATAAACAATCCACGTATCAAAGTGTACATCTCCATTTATTTGAGTTTTCCTCAGTCAACAAGCAACAACTGCAAATTTTCTTTTGAGTCAAATTCCTTTCAAATGTTGACATTTATGTCAACATCTGTGCCAATGGTTAGCAATATCCTCACCCTGACTCGAAATAAGTCACTATATGCTTTGTTACAGGACTTAAATGGCGGTATAATCACAAATAACTCCAATATCCGTCGACTTACGTGTCCCAGTAAAAATTAAAAAATTATTGACTAAGGAATTAACCAATCAGATCACACCATTTATCCAAGTCATATAACAAAGTCATGTGTTCTGTTGTACAATATTAGCCTATTTTGCACCTCAAGCTAAAGATGGTAAACTTTCCTCACCTGGGCCTTCTACATGAGTCTATTTGGTCTTTTCGAAAGATACTATGCTCATGGACAAAAAATAATAAAATGACACGAAACCTTCTGAGATAAAAAAAGTTTATTTACTAAACAAGTATCTCTTTTTCACAATCTAATCCAGCAATAACTTCTTAATACGTATTTGCGATATCTGAATACCGCCGATATTTGAACGAAACGTACTTAAGCTATCCAACCATATCCTCTCCGTGTGAAATTGTCATAAGGTGCAGTTTGTACTACCAAGGCAGTACAGTATATTAGCCGTTTGTGCACGTGTTTCGATTAAAAGTTATCTCAAGTCTTAAATAAACGACTTCACAAACCACTCAGATCTGTATATGACATAGTAATCTTGTTGTATTGTTTATAAAATCCCTTAAAATGTCGTCTGAAATATTTATAGATGATTTTGAAGTTGTTTGATACACTGTTTGCGAATCTAGCCTGCTTTTCTTTAAAAACATTATAAATATAGTCCAAAGAATTGCTAAGTTGTAAATTAACTGAGGAGCTTATCTGTAAGTTTTTGTTTATTAAGCACGCTGTATAACGTTTATTTCTAGTCAAACGATGCATTTTACTTAAATGATGAGAACTCTCATTATTGTTTATTAATACAAAAATTATTGTCTGAAAAATCCCTTACTTTTTTCACAGAATCACTGGAGATTTTAGTAGCTCTGTCAAGTCACTGCACTGTACGCTTCACTATACGCTTCACTGTACCGATCACACCAGTTCTAAGTCTTTTCTAATGTTCTACCATAATTATACAAATGTAAAATGTGTCAAATGCCAATCGTGTCTCATAGCACTGAAATCAGAATTAACTCACGCATAGCTATCACCCAAATTAGTGGCTATGTGTACGCGACTCAGCCAGGGAGTACGAACACAACAGTTCACAAGTGTACACGGTCCGACCACGACACACTAGTTGTGTGCCGTTTACTCAACATTTAAAAAAATAATCATGCATCATGCATTATCGTCACCAAATCAAGATGATACTAATCTCACTATGTCTTACATCAACATCCCGTCTTTTTGCAAATAAAAGCGATCTCCTATTTCGCTATCGCCCCACTCGGCTTCCCGGCTGCGCAGCACTTTCGCGCATGTCTTTCGCGGTTCCTCTTCCTCTTGAAGTTCCGCCCACAAGCGCATGTGTACGTCTCCTGTGGCCCTATGCTGTGCACAGTTTTTAAATGTTCCTTCAGGTAAGAGCGGTGTCGGAAGATCAACTGGCAAATGGGGCACAGGTATCTCACTTCCCCATTCACCACGACCATCTTCGCCCCTTGCATCATCTGCAAGTATCCAAACAGGATTTCCATTAGGCTTTTGACTTTGCTAACAGCCTCCAAATATCCCTTACTCTATAAAGTCATCAGGTCATCAGTATATAAACTAGCATGCATAAATTCAAGTAAAGCAGCCAGGAATCAGGCATTACTTATACGCACAGATTTTACCCAGTGAAAGTAGCCGCAAAATGCTAAAAAAAGCAAAGCACCTGTAAAAACAAAAATCGATTTTTGCTTCGAATATATCCAGGTGTCAAAAATACATCCGAAGGATCCGTTACTGTTTTCCAAACCGGATTTAATGCATCAGCTCGGATATCAGGATATCTGTAGCAGCGCGAAACCCAAAAGTATACACAAACAGCTGTTCTCCCGCTTGAGCTATCCACATGTTTATCCTTCCACAGTGTGTCAACTGTCAGAGGTGTCACTGGTCGCAGTGAAGTCTCATAATCCTACAACTGTACATGAGGCTGTACATGAAGTCCCTCTGAGTGAATAATGAGCAATCGGAAAACGACACTATTTCTACCCTATCTATTCAAAACTCGATTGTTATATTTTTAAATTTTACTCCTGTTTTTTCTAGCAGTGAAACTGCACAAACACGAGATGTTATCCATTAAGTTCTGTCTTTTATTCTCTTTCTCCAGCAAGTAATAATACACTGTTTCGATATCTCTCTTTAGTATGGTCTTCACACGTCGCTGCCTTCTTCACCCTCATTCGGCTTCTCGGCAGAGCAGCAATGTCGCGCATGCCTATCACGACTCTGCTTCCACTTAAAGCTCCGCCCACAAACGCATGTATATATCTCCTGTGGCCCAATGCCGTGCACAATGTTTAAATGGCCCTTTAGATGATGGCGGTGGCGACAAATCGCCTGGCATACAGGACACAGGTACCTCTTTTGCCCATTCACCATGACAATCTTCGACCCTTGGATCATCTGCAAGTATCCAAACAGGACCTCATTAGGGTTTGGATTTTTTGCAAACAGTAAGGCGATATCATTCCCCCAGGAAATGTTGTACAAAAGCAAACTGAAGCATGCTAAATCTTATACGATCTCACATGCATTGGTTTGCAAATTTTGAAATGAGTATGCTTTAGTGTGCATTAGTGTGCTTTTCTATGCTTTTCTTTGCATTTGTACCAGTTGCTGACACCAGAATCCGATGGAAAAAAATTGAAGCACATGTTATATGTCGACTTCTTATAATTACATCATAATTACAACATTGACTATTGCCAACAACAGAAATAAATACAGTAAAGCTGAATTTCGAATTTTTTTTTTGTTTGCACGCTCACATTTGATAAACAATCCACGTATCAAAGTGCTCATTTATGTTAACATCTGCGCAAATGGTTAATAATATCCTCATCCTGACTCGAAATAAGTCACTATATGCTTTGTTACAGGACTTAAATGGCGGTATAATCACAAATAACTCCAATATCCGTCGACTTACGTGTCGCAGTGCAAATTTAAAAATTATTGACTAAGGAATTAACCAATCAGATCACACCATTTATCCAAGTCATATAACAAAGTCATGCGTTCTGTTGCATAATATTATCCTATTTTGCACCTCAAGCTAAAGATGGTAAACTTTCCTCACCTGGGCCTTCTACATGAGTCTATTTGGTCTTTTCAAAAGAAGCTATGCTCATCGACAAAAAATAATAAAATGACATGAAACCTTCTGAGATAAACCAAGTTTATTTATTAAACAAGTATCTCTTTTTTACAATCTTATCCAGAACTAACTTCTTAATACGTATTTGCGATATCTGAATACCGCCGATATTTGAACGAAACGTACTTAAGCTATCCAACCATATACTCTCCGTGTGAAATTGTCATAAGGTGCACTTTGTACTACCAAGGCAGTATTAGCCGTTTGTGCAGGTGTTTCAATTAACAGATATCTCAAGTCTTAAATAAATGACTTCACAAACTAGTCACATTTTCAGTGAATCTGTCAGATCTGTATATGACATAGTAATCCTGCGGTTTGTTGTTTATAAAATCCATTAAAATTTGGTCTGAAATATTTAAAGATGATTTAGAAGTTGTTTGATACACCGTTTGCGAATTTAGCCTGCTTTTCTTTAAATACATTATAAATCTAGTCCAAATAATTGCTAAGTTGTAAATTAACCGAGTCGCTTATCTGTAAGCTTTTTGTTTATCAAGTACGCTGTATAACGTTTATTTCTATTCAAACGATGCATTTTACTTAAATGGTGAGAAGTCTCATTATTGTTGATTTATACAAAAATTATTTTTTGAGAAATCCCCTAAATATTTCACAGAATCACTGGAGATTTTAGTAGCTCTGTCAAGTCACTGCACTGTACGCTTCACTGCACCGATCACACCAGTTCTAAGTCTTTTCTAATGTTCTACCATAATTAAACAAATGTAAAATGTGTCAAATGCCAATCGTGTCTCATAGCACTGAAATCAGAATTAACTCACGCATAGCTATCACCAAAATTAGTGGCTATGTGTACGCGATTCAGCCAAGGAGTACGAAACAACTATTCACAAGTGTACATGGTCCAACCGCGACACACTAGTTGTGTGCTGTTTACTCAACATTTAAACAAAAATCATGCATCATGCATTATCATCACCAAATCAAGATGATACTAATCTCACTATGTCTTACATCAACATCCCATCTTTTTGCAAATAAAAGCGATCTCCTATTTCGCTATCGTCCCACTCGGCTTTCCCGCTGCGCAGCACTTTCGCGCATGACTATCGCGATTCCTCTTCCTCTTGAAGTTCCGCCCACAAGCGCATGTGTACGTCTCCTGTGGCCCAATGCTGTGTACAGTTTTTAAATGTTCCTTCAGGTAAGAGCGATGTCGGAAGATCACCTGGCAAATGGGGCACAGGTATCTCATTTCCTCATTCACCATGACCATCTTCGCCCCTTGCATCATCTGCAAGTATCCAAACAGGATTTCCATTAGGCTTTTGACTTTGCTAACAGGATCCAAATATCCCTTACTCTATAAAGTCATCAGGTCATCAGTACATCAACTAGCATTTATAAATTCAAGTAAAGCAGCCAGGAATTAGGCATTAATTATACGCACAGATTTTACCCAGTAAAAGTAGCCGCAAAATGCTAAAAAAAACAAAGCACCTGTAAAAACAAAAAGGGATTTTACTTCGAATATATTCAGGTGTCATAAATACATCCGAAGGATCCGTTACTGTTTTCCAAACCGGATTTAATGCATCAGCCCGGATATCAGGATATTTGTGGCAGCTAAACCCCAAAGTATATACAAACAGCAGTTCACCTGCTTGAGCTATCCACATGTTTATCCTTCTACTCCACTGTGTCAACCGTCAGTGGTGTCACTGGTCGCAGTGAAGTCTCATAATCCTACAACTGTACATGAGGCTATACGTGAAGTCCCTCTAAGTGAATAATGAGCAATCGGAAAACGACATTATTTCTACCCTATCTATTCAAAACTCGATTGTTATATTTTTAAATTTTACTCCTGTTTTTTTCTAGCAGTGAAACTACAAACACGAGATGTTATACATTAAGTCCTGTCTTTTATTCTCTTTTTCCAGCAAGTAATAATACACTGTTTCGATATCTCTCTTTAGTATGGTCTTCACACGTCGCTGCCTTCTTCACCCTCATTCGGCTTCTCGGCAGAGCAGCAATGTCGCGCATGCCTATCACGACTCTGCTTCCACTTAAAGCTCCGCCCACAAACGCACGTATATATCTCCTGTGGCCCAATGCCGTGCACAATGTTTAAATGGCCCTTTAGATGATGGCGGTGGCGACAAATCGCCTGGCATACATTACACAAGTACCTCTTTTGCCCATTCACCATGACAATCTTCGCCCCTTGGATCAGCTGCAAGTATCCAAACACGACCTCATTAGGGTTTGGATTTTTGCAAACAGTAAGGCAATATCATTCCCCCAAGAAATGTTGCACAAAAGCAAACTGAAGCATACTAAATCTTATACGATCCCACATGCATTGGTTTGCAAATGTTGAAATGAGTATGCTTTAGTGTGCATTAGTGTGATTTTCTATGCTTTTCTTTGCATTTGTACCAGTTGCTGACACCAGAATCCGATGGAAAAAAATTGAAGCACGCGTTATATGTCGACTTCTTATAATAACAGCATAATTACAACATTGACTATTGCAAACAACTAAAATAAATACAGTAAAGCTGAATTTCGAAGTTTTTTTTCACTCTCACATTTAATAAACGATCCACGTATCGAAATGCACATTTATGTCAACATCTGCGCAAATGGTTAATAATATCCTCATCCTGACTCGAAATAAGTCACCATATGCTTTGTTACAGGACTTACGTGTCGCAGTACAAATTTAAAAATTATTGACTAAGGAATTAACCAATCAGATCACACCATTTATCCAAGTCATATAACAAAGTCATGTGTTCTGTTGCATATTATCCTATTTTGCACCTCAAGCTAAAGATGGTTAACTTTCCTCACCTGGGCCTTCTAGATGAGTCTATTTGGTCTTTTCAAAAGAAGCTATGTTCATCGACAAAAAATAATAAAATGACATAAAACCTTCTGAGATAAACCAAGTTTATTTATTAAACAAGTATCTCTTTTTTACAATCTTATCCAGCAATAAGTTCTTAATACGTATTTGCGATATCTGAATACCGCCGATATTTGAACGAAACGTACTTAAGCTATCCAACCATATCCTCTCCGTGTGAAATTGTCATAAGGTGCACTTTGTACTACCAAGGCAGTATTAGCCGTTTGCGCACGTGTTTCGATTAACAGTTATCTCAAGTCTTAAATAAACGACTTCACAAACCACTCAAATTTTTAGTGAATCTGTCAGATCTGTATGTGACACAGCAATCTTGCTGTGTTGTATATGAAATTCATTAAAATTTCGTCTAAAATATTTATAGATGATTTTGAAGTTGTTTGATACACTGTTTGCGAATTTAGACTGCTTTTCTTTAAAAACATTATAAATCTAGTCCAAAGAATTGCTAAGTTGTAAATTAACCGAGTAGCTAATCTGTAAGGTTTTTCTTTATTAAGCACGCTGTATAACGTTTATTTCTAGTCAAACGATGCATTTTACTTAAATGGTGAGAACTGTCATTATTGTTTATTAATACAAAAATTATTTTCTGAAAAATCCCCTACATATTTCACAGAATCACTGGAGATTTTAGTAGCTCTGTCAAGTCACTGCACTGTAGGCTTCACTGTACCGATCACACCAGTTCCAAGTCTTTTCTAATGTTCTACCATAATTATACAAATGTAAAATGTGTCAAATGCCAATTGTGTCTCATAGCACTGAAATCAGAACTAACTCACGCATAGCCATCACCCAAATTAGTGGCTATGTGTACGCGACTCAGCCAGGGAGTACGAACACAACTATTCACAAGTGTACATGGTCCAACCACGACACACTAGTTGTGTGCCGTTTACTCAACATTTAAACAAAAATCATGCATCATGCATTATCATCACCAAATCAAGATGATACTAATCTCACTATGTCTTACATCAACATTCCATCTTTTTGCAAATAAAAGCGATCTCCTATTTCGCTATCGCCCCACTCGGCTTCCCAGCTGCGCAGCACTTTCGCAGCACATGACTATCGCGGTTCCTCTTCCTCTTGAAGTTTCGCCCACAAGCGCATGTGTACGTCTCCTGTGGCCCAATGCTGTGTACAGTTTTTAAATGTTCCTTCAGGTGTGAGCGATGTCGGAAGATCACCTGGCAAATAGGGCACAGGTATCTAATTTCCCCATTCACCATGACCATCTTCGCCCCTTGCATCATCTGCAAGTATCCAAACAGGATTTCCATTAGGCTTTTGACTTTGCTAACAGCCTCCAAATATCCCTTACTATATAAAGCCATCAGATCATCATTATATAAACTAGCATGCATAAATTCAAGTAAAACAGCCAGGAATTAGGCATTACTTATACGCACAGATTTTACCCAGTAAAATGCTAAAAAAAGGAAAGCACCTGTAAAAACAAAAAGGGTTTTTTTCCGAAGGATCCGTTACTGTTTTCCAAACCGGATTTAATGCATCAGCCCGGATATCAGGATATTTGTGGCAGCGCTAAATCCCAAAGTATATACAAACAGCAGTTCACCTGCTTGAGCTATCCACATGTTTATCCTTCTACTCCACTGTGTCAACCGTCAGTGGTGTCACTGGTCTCAGTGAAGTCTCATAATCCTACAACTGTACATGAGGCTGTACATGAAGTCCATCTGAGTGAATAATGAGCAATCGCAAAACGACACTATTTCTACCCTATGTATTCAAAACTCGATTGTTATATTTTCAAATGTTACTCCTGTTTTTTCTAGCAGTGAAACTGCACAAACACGAGATGTTATCCATTAAGTCCTGTCTTTTATTCTCTTTCTCCAGCAAGTAATAATACACTGTTTCGATATCTCTCTTTAGTATGGTCTTCACACGTCGCTGCCTTCTTCACCCCCATTCGGCTTCTCGGCAGAGCAGCATTGTCGCGCATGCCTGTCACGACTCTGCTTCCACTTAAAGCTCCGCCCACAAACGCATGTATATATCTCCTGTGGCCCAATGCCGTGCACAATGTTTAAATGGCCCTTTAGATGATGGCGGTGGCGACAAATCGCCTGGCATACAGGACACAGGTACCTCTTTTGCCCATTCACCATGACAATCTTCGACCCTTGGATCATCTGCAAGTATCCAAACAGGACCTCATTAGGGTTTGGATTTTTTGCAAACAGTAAGGCAATATCATTCCTCCCAAGAAATGTTGTACAAAAGCAAACTGAAGCATGCTTAATCTTATACGATCTCACATGCATTGGTTTGCAAATGTTGAAATGAGTACGCTTTAGTGTGCATTAGTGTGCTTTTCTATGCTTTTCTTTGCATCTGTACCAGTTGCTGACTGTCGTGGCTTTGCTAAAACATGCTTTTATCTGCCCTAGTATGCTTTTATCAGCTTTTGTGCGAATTAGTACGAAAAAGTACAAGTCTGCAGTTGCCATATCAAGTAAAAATGAGCCAATAACATCTCATAAACAAATTCAAAACTTAACTACTTACCAAGCCGCCGTCGTGACAACAAGTGAAAATTCATAAAAGTGATTAAATCAGAAATGTTGAAAATAAAACGGATTTGCTCGCATGCACTAGGCTCAAAGTATTTGCGTTACTGTATAGACGACAGCTGCACTAAAATATCCGACAAAACGTGAGATTTTAGAAGGAAAAACCTGCATACATTTGACATCATGGAAGACATGGAATAGTTTGGTGTTCTTTCATATGTTTAAGTTTGCTTTCGAGCAGACAAAAACATACAAATGCACATAAAATCAAACTAAACGATTGCATGTAACAGCAAATTTCTTGTCTGCAATAGTGTGCAATGGTACGCAACAGACTGCAATCTACCTAATATGCATGCAAATTTCGTGTACGATCTTATACGAAACTTTCGCACAAACACATGTACGAGCTCATACGTAAACACGCCATATCACTTGTCACCGTTGGTAAATAACATCTAAGACAACGTTAAGCAAATTAGCCAGGTACAACGATTTTCCTGTGAATCCCCTACGAAAAAATTCAATGTGCCAATACTTCAGCAAATACCATATATGCTTTTCTAAATCAACGAGCTACCGCTTGCTTTTTTTTTTCTTTCAAGTTTATGACGCGTTAAGCATGTGCCACGTTTAATAACACGTATTAAGTTTCTGGCTTGGTCTGTTTGGCCAGTTCAAAACGGTATACCGACAATTCATCTAGCGACAATCCGCCCAGCGACAACTCGTCTAAATGATATGAGCACGACAATTAACGGTAATCTAAACTTCTATTTTATCGAATTAATATTTCTTGTCATGCGCGTGAGTGGATCGAACGGAAGCGGGCGCGTATGTGTGTGTGGATGGGGGGGGGGGAGGGTGGAGGGAGGGAGTATTTGTTATTATGTATCTTCCGGTACAGCGGGTACGTTTTTCGACCGCTGCTACTGAACCAGTCGCTTAAGCGTTGTGCTCCCTCTCCGACGAAACCCTCGCAATTTCTGTGGGTATGGAGTTAATAATGTGTCCAGGATTCTCTCTGCTCAGACAGGCTGCCTGCTTTTCTCCCCGCCAAGAACCAGCCTGCTTGATTTTCAGATCCACTTTCACTATTATTTGTATCGTGATTATGGTCACTTTTGACCTCCGCATCAGTCATAGTCAACGAGGATTAAAGGCCGCACAACAGGCATTCAGACTTCTGCAATGCATACACCCTTTGGTATCGATAAAATTTCTTTGGTTCCTGAGTAGGTCAGAATAATTTTCTTGTGTTGGAGAGTCAGGCTATATAACACAGGTGCGTTTAGATTCAGACCTGCAGCAACCCCCAAATCACTACACACACTTCATAAAAAAGTTCAATAAAATTTAGACTAATTGCCAGATCTATTTAGATGAAAAGTCACTAGATGAACTGTCGTGGATTCGATCAAAAAGAATTCGAGCTCGTGAATTATACATAAAAATTGAGGCAAAGCAGCATTAACTACGTATTTATTAAGCAAGAAATTACAAAATTTACAAGCTTATCTGGTTAGAAATTATTAAACATATATCAGTCGCGGATAATGAAACATAGCTTAAAGTAACAAAATCGCCACGCAAAATAGCGCAGCTGTGTAATCGTATAGTCGTACACACTATGGCGCAGTAAAAGAACAGAGACGTAAAAACACACGAGAAACACATCTTGACAATTACACTGAATCGCATGACGTTTACTAGTGCTGCTAATTCGGTCCAAAACTGATAGCCGTTATTCTGCCAAAACATCATTAGCGATTAGCTGCTTAACTGGTTATAATCCATACATTTCTGACTGCTTCATGGTGAGTTTTTCCCCACGAAATTTGTCTATATTAGTTATCTTGTTTATGTTCAGTTTTTACTTGTGATTAAACTACTTCTTAAATCAAAACTACCTTCTTTCCTTTCCTCCAAAAGGGGATAATTAAATAAAAATGAAAGACATTACTATTTTTCTTTACCTACCAATACAACTCTATACGCATGGCGAACTCTGTTCAAAATAAACTCTTTATAAAATAAACCTTTTTTTTTCCTCCGCAAATAAAAATACACTATCCCTATTCCGACATCTCCCGTTTGCGACCATCGCGCGAGCATGGTGCGTCGCCCGTCCCTACACATACATCACCCCCATTCGACTTCTCTGCGAAAGAGCACTTTCGCGCATGCCTGTCGCGACTCTTCTTCCACTTGAAGATGCGACCGCACCCGCACGTGTATATCTCCTGTGGCCCAATGCCGTGCACAATGTTTAAATGTAACTTTAGGTCACGGCGATAACCCGATATCGCTTCGCAAACAGGGCACAGGTACTTTTTTTGACCATCCTTCAAGACTATTGTCGCCCCCTGTACCATCTGAAAACATCCAAACAGGATTTTGTTAGTTTTAATTCTGCCTACAGTTAGCGAATATCCCGAACGCCTCAGCCAAACATTAGACCACATATCACTGCATGGAAATTAATCCCGTGAAATAAACTACAGTAAAACATCATTGGAAGGAATAAAGCATCTTTCACATGCAAAGAGATTTCGTGCATGCACTTCTCTTTTATTTATTTATTTTTTGTTTTGAAAGGGATATTTCGGAAATCCTTTAACGCTGTACAAGCCAAATATTTCGATTACGGGGAAGGGGGTGGAGGAGGGGGGGGGGGGGCGGGGGCACAAGGCCTTCTAAGCCTGAGTTGACCACTTGGATATCATCTGAAAAAATACAGAGTGGGCTGAAAATGATCAAATAATTTTTCGCTTCACTATGTTTGCAAAAAAATGCAACGATGCAAGATGGCGGACACTTTGAATATTCCGCATTCCGATCGAAAATGCGGGCGAAAATCCAAAATAACAGCTTGGCCAATTTCAAGTTTTACCTATGTGCATTCGCAGCCAGTCAAGCGAGACTTTCACATGGTTATTCAATGTCTGAAATTTGTTGATGATCCTTCACGTTGTTTTTACGTGCTTGAGTTCACAAGAAATTTGTGGGGGGAAATCTAATATGGTGGCTGGCGGCCATGTTGAATATGTCGATCGAATCCCCAAAATCAACTGTTCTTCTCAGATAGCAAACTCTCGTCTACAATTTAGTAACAAACGTTATGTAGAACTTGTGTTATCGTCCTTACAAGAAATTCTGGATGATAACCATACATGATGGCCAAATGCGACCTTGGGTTGGATCGAAGTCAAAACACAAACAACATACATCTAGCCAATATGGTAGGTTAAATACATTTCGCTAGTATCAGAAACAGATTATCGGTGTAGATTTAAGGCTGGCGATGGACGGACGGATGGAACAGAAGACAGCATCCCAACCTATAGCCCCCATCCGTGGCCTAAAGCCCAGGCTTGGAATTAAAAATACACGAGGAAACATCCCAGGCCTACTACAAGAACATGAAAGTTTCATCTGTGCCCTTTCTTTAGTGTGCACGACTCCTGGTTTTGTTGAAAATACCAACTGAATAAAATGTCAGTACTAACTAGACTTGCTCGTAACACTTTAATTTCACTTTTCACTTTTGTGAAAAATGCTTAAAATGAGATAGGTCAGTTCCATCGCACGACGCTTCACCTCAAAGTATATTCGAAGCATCACTGCTTCGATGTAACACTGGAGCCATAGTAACAATGACAGCTCAAAATCCCAGAACTGCACAGCACAGGTATTTAAAAAAATTGTCCGAAGGCATGCCTTAGGCATAGGCGCCTACAAGACCTTTACTTATAAGTCACGGAACAACATCTAACCTATTCAAAACTAAAAAGAGAAAAGATAACCAAACAGATCATCACGTGTTCCTCCTTTGCATTCTCGTTCATTGCAAGGTGTGTTCTGCATAACGTTCTATCTTTTTCTTTCTCCTTCGCAAACAAAAATAAACGCCTCTCAAGTCGACATCCCCTTTTGTTAAAACATTGCGGTGCCGAGTAAGGAAATGTTTGACAGGCCTTCACACGTCACCGACCGCTTCACACGTGTCCGCCCCACTGCTCTTCTCTGCAGAATAGCACTTTTGCGCATGCCTATCACGGCTCCTCTTCCACTTGAAGCTCCGCCCACAGGCGCACGAGTACGTTTCCTGCGGCCCAATGCTGTGCACAATGTTTAGATGCACCTTCAGGTGGGGGCGATGGCTGAAAATGGCCTGGCAAACAGGACAGAGGTACCTTTTCAGACCATCCACCATAACCATCCTCACCCCGTACTCTATCATCTGAAAATATCCAAACAGGGTTTTTATTAGGGATTCAATTTGTCCAAAGCGAACGGATATACCGTATGCTTAGTCAAACATGAAATTACACATCACTGCATATAAATAAGCCACGTGACACAACGCACACCAGCATTCCAAGTAACGAGGCGTCTTTCACATGCAAAAATTTTTCTTCGTGTTGTTATCTGTGCTCCTATTTTTCACAAGGAATATTTTACAAATGAAGCCTGTTCGTTTCCGATGCTGAGGACCCCTTGACATACCCCAGTGTAAAATACACACTGAGGGAGTGGGGACACCACAGGTACTATTGGCACACCATAGAAACATGTTTTGTTTCAACCATCACCTTTCTTTCGTGTGTATTACAATGAATTCGTTTGAAATACCAGATACAATAACGCATCATTCAATCCTAACTAACTTATTCGAAACACTTTACTTTCACGTTAACCACAACTGAAAGAGTACATCTTTGATCTCAGTACCATTCACGTTAAATGGTGCTTACGCGCGCGCGCGCTGCGCCCAAAAGCACGTCGAAGCAATGACGCTCTTGCTTGAACTATCCAGCAATTGAAACTATTCTCACTTCCGTGTCACTATTCTATAAATCCACTGTGTCAAATACCAGTCAAACCACAGTCGCAATGAAGTCTTTCTCTCTTATGCAGAAAACAATTCTGCGAAGGAGTAGGCACAAACGAATTCTTATCGTACTTTTTAATAAGACGTTGGAACGCGTTATTTATTCAAAACTAAAACAGTCCCATTTTGCGACAGGGCTCTATCCCGTACCAAAGTCCACCATCCTCCTCACATAAAAATAAAGTTCCGCTGCTCCTACACATTCCTTTCGCCAAGCCCTCAGATGTCGTCCACTCCTCAACACACATCGTCCACATTCGGCTGTTCGGCAGAACAGCACTTTTGCGCATGCCTATCGCGGCTCCTCTTCCACTTGAAGCTCCGCCCACAGGCGCACGAGTACGTTTCCTGCGGCCCAATGCTGTGCACAATGTTTAGATGCACCTTCAGGTGGGGGCGATGGCTGAAAATGGCCTGACAAACAGGACAGAGGTACCTTTTCAGACCATCCACCATAACCATCCTCACCCCGTACTCTATCATCTGAAAATATCCAAACAGGGTTTTTATTAGGGATTCCATTTTGTCAAAGGCGAACGGATATACCATATGCTTAGTCAAACATGAAATTACACATCACTGCATATAAATAAGCCACGTGACACAACGCACACCAGCATTCCAAGTAACGAGGCATCTTTCACATGCAAAAATTTTTCTTCGTGTTGTTATCTGTCCTCCTACTTTTCACAAGGAATATTTTACAAAGGAGGCCTCTTCGTTTCCGATGCTGAGGAGCCCTTGACATACCCTAGTGTAAAATACACACCGAGGGAGTGGGGACACCACAGGTACTATTGGCACACCATAGAAACATGTATTGTTTCAACCATCACCTTTCTTTCGTGTGTATTACAATGAATTCGTTTAAAATACCAGCTACAATAACGCATCATTCAATCCTAACTAACTTATTCGAAACACTTTACTTTCACGTTAACCACAACTGAAAGAGTACATCTTTGATCTCAGTACCATTCACGTTAAATGGTGCTTACGCGCGCGCGCGCGCTGCGCCCAGAAGCAATGACGCTCTTGCTTGAACTATCCAGCAATAGAAACTATTCTCACTTCCGTGTCACTATTCTATAAATCCACTGTGTCAAATACCAGTCAAACCACAGTCGCAATGAAGTCTTTCTCTCCATGCAGAAAACAATTCTCTGAGGCAGTAGGCACAAACGAATTCTCATCGTACTTTTTAAATAAGATGTTAGAACGCGTTATTTATTCAAAACTAAAACAGTCCCAATTTGCGAATGTGGAGGACTCTATCCTGTATCAAAGTCCACCATCCTCCTCACTTAAAAATAATGTTGTGCTACTCCTTTTCCTTTTGCCAGGCCCTCACACACATCGTCCACATCCGGTTGTTCGACAGAACAGCACTTTTGCGCATGCCTATCACGGCTCCTCTTCCACTTGAAGCTCCGCCCACAAGCGCACGAGTACGTCTCCTGCGGCCCAATGCTGTGCACAATGTTTAAATGCGTCTTCAGGTGATGACGATAACTGAAGATCGCGTGACACACAGGGCAGAGGTACCTTTTTTGTCCGTTCACCATGATCACCTTCGCACCGTGTAACATCTGAAAATACCCAAACAGGATATCATCACAGAATTCCCCGTTCTATTTGGACAAGACAACAAGGCTTGTGCGGCGATGGAATACGTGTGCGATAGGTCAAAAAAATTATATTGCAAAAATGACAGTGATTAAAGAATCTTTTAGCAGTCATTTTATGTGAGTTTAAATCTCGCTGATCCATCAGCGTACATTGTGTATCAGGCGCGGACAGGCATACAGAAAGCGAGGCATATCTTTGCTCCATCCACATCGCTCCCAGTCATATCACAAAACATCTACTAGAGGTACAGATTCGGGCAAAAAATACAACAGCGTTTCTGTCTAACTTTACTGACGAATAACCAGTTATACTGCGGAGTATGCGAACTGCTCCATGCAAAGTACTCAAGTACAATTCATGCAGCCAAAATTGAATTTCATACACCAGTGTGACTGTACAGTGGCAAGGATGCACAAACGCCCAGTATCAAATCGTCACTATATATGTACTGTATAAAAACCTATACAAAAAAGTAGTCTTCATTCTCACTTCTTGGAAAAGATCTGCTGGAATATATGATGTCTGGTTTTTTGTTTGATTTTTTTTTTTGTGTTTGGTTTTTTGCTTTTTTTTTTTTTTTGAGGGGGAAGTGCAGGACGAAGTTGGGGTTAGTTATCATAAGATTTTTCTTGGGCGTAATATACGCCACCCCCCCCCCCCCCCCGCCCCGCACCCTTCACAGACACCAAAAATCCTTGTTCAAGCTTCCATACAAGTAATTTAGTACTTAAACCAATATGAAAGCCAGTTAGGGAGGAAGGATCCCCAGTGATGGGAACATCCCAGTGCATCTCCCTCCCCCACCTCAACCGGGGCGGGGAGGGGGGGGAGAGCTGTACGGGAGGGACCACAACATGTGACGCCTGTCAATCAAATGCCGAATTGCAAAATCACGCATACATCAATGGCGCAACAGGTAACTGTCAATTTTAAACTAATTTCCAGATCTAACATGTTTTATTTGAAATTCTAGTTTCCTAATTGGTTCATTATGCAACATGGGTATTCTGTGAAACAGGTCAATACCAAGTGCACTGTGTTAAAACTAAGTCATTTGGCCGAACAACGCATATAAACACTGAGCTATAGAATATTGCTGATAAAAATATTTTTATAAAAGTAACATTTTGGTCATTAAATACAAGCCTTATTTTTTGGATATAACGCGCATATACTCCGGGACAAGAGCTTTATAATGCACATTTATGTATAAATCTTACCAAAAAAAAAAATACCACTTTTTCTTTTTTTCTTGCAAATTTTTTTTCGGTCATCAAAAGTGCATATTAGGTTACATTTTGCAGTTCCCACGTTTATATATGCATTTCACTCAATAGTGTACCGAAGCTGTAATGCTGTTGTTAGAATTATGTACCAACTTAAACAAGTCTTGACGATACTGTACCATTGTTCTATAAATTCAGTACCTCTTATGTCTACCGGCACTGCCGCGGTGTGCACTAAACACAGTGAATTGAATTTTTCACGACATTAGTACTACCCTATCTACTCAAAACTCATGTTCTCAACAACGCCGCACTTTCGCGCATGACAATCCCGGTTCCTCTTCCTCCTAAAGTTCCGCCCACAAGCGCACGCATACGTCTGCTGCGGCCCAATGCCGTGCACAATATTTAAATGCTCCTTCAGATGCGGACGGTGACCGAAGATCGCCTGACAAATAGGACAAAGGTACTTCTTTTTCCCATTCACCAAGACCATCTTCAGCCCTTGAATCATCTGCAAGTATCCAAAAATGATTTCATTAGGGTTTTCGGCAAGATCTTCACCAGATCCAACAAAGTTATATTACGAAATAAGCAGGTTATGTCTTAGAGCGGAGAGATGGAAAAGGTAGTCGAATGTTAACTTTGCCAACAGCTTGGGACTATCCCGGACCCCTCAGTGAAAGAAATCAACGCATATCATGTCAAACATCACATTTATTATAGCTCACATACAAAGATTTTACTGAGTATAACAATTTGCATTGCATCAATTCACACAGCAACACCATGAAAGTGTTTCATGACCGATCAATGATCGCTGGCAATTTTCTTAAAAGTTTTTATCACGTTTCAGATTTTGTTATGCTTAATAATATCAGCTAAAACACGGTTGGTGATTTTCTCATTGTCTTTAGCGTGCTTTCTGAGATCCGCTAATTTTCAATCCGATATGAGAAAGGTGGCTCGTTGAATTTCTTATTCGCATGATTTCTTATTCAAAGATAGGAGGTCCTTTAGCGTTAAGTGTTAATAAAGAATTAATTTCTATGTTCGTGTAAAAAGTGACCACAGAGATTCGAATTGGGGACCCTTCACTTACCGAGCGAAAATCTCAACCACTACAACAACAGAATGAAATATTTATAAATCTTATTCAATATATTTCCAATAATCGATACAATGTCCGGAACATCCTCGATGACCTTGTCCTTGATTTTTAGTTGACTGTTTGTGATGTGTACTTGGTTTCAAGACATCAATGCCAAATAGCAAACGTTCAGTAATCTTCCCCTGAGAAAGTGACATATTCTGAGAAGACTTGCAGAAGATTACTCAAACACAATACTTTTTTGTGAATTAAATGGCATTACATGAGCAGTTTGTTGTGACACGCAATGTCAGTTTAACGGCATAAGTATGCGCAGTCTCACGTTATATTTAGTGTGTATTCGTAAAATATTTAGAGTGGATTCACTGCTCAGAAATAATCCTAATTTTCCCAAAGAATCCTGTTTTAAGTCAGTTAAGAGGAAAAACAGTGTACTTTGTTGTCAGAAAACCCTAAATTTTTATTCAAGAAGCCTAGTCAATAAGCTTGTAGCATTGATAAACGTGTCCTTACTACACACTGTGTTTATATCGATGATTGTATCAGTTTTTTTTCACTATGCACTATAACACATTAAAGTAAATCCAATAAAAGAAAGAGTCGCAGCGATCAGTCTGTAGTAACCCCCTGTATCAACAGACACGGAAATTGAAATTCCACAAACCGAAAGACAAACCTGAATATTGTTCAATGATGAGATATTTTGTGAAAAAGGGAAAAGTGCTCAAGAAATTTACCAAGACAAGCTACTTGACGCTCACTTTATATGCTGCTGTAAGGATATAGTTCAATGATGAAATATTTATTGCCATAACCTTCCAGACAAAGAAAAATCACTTTTTCCTTCTTTGTTTAATATATTCGGTCTATAGTGCCGGTTAACTTTTGGAACTCCACCGTTTGTATATGCATTGCACTTGATACTGTACCGACGGCATTCTTAGAATTCTTTATCAACTGAAATAAGTCTCAACGACACTGTACCACTGTTCTATAACTTCAGTGTTTCAAATGTCTATCGTCACTGCCGCGGTGTGCACTAAGCACAATCGCTTTAATTTTCCTCCGAACACGACACTAGTTCTACGCTATCTGCTCAAAACCCATGTTCTTTCTTTGACATAGAAATTGTAGGGCTGTAACCTACATGAACATCCATTGTTCTTCTCCGCAAATTAAAGTGAACTCCTGCTAGTTTGAGATTACGCCTTCGCAAGACCTTTCCAAGTCGCCACCACCTTCACACACATCGTCTACACCCTGGTTCCCTACAACGTCGCACTTTCGCGCATGACTATCGCGGTTCCTCTTCCATTTAAAGTTCCGCCCACAAGCGCACGTATACGTCTGCTGCGGCCCAATGCCGTGCACAATGTTTAAATGCTCCTTCAGATGCGGGCGGTGACTGCAGATCGCCTGGCAAATAGGACAAAGGTACTTCTTTTTCCCATTCACCAAGACCATCTTCAGCCCTTGAATCATCTGCAAGTATCCAAAAAAAAAATGATTTCATTAGGGTTTCGGAAATATCTTCACCAGATCCAACAAAGTTATATTACGAAATAAGCAGGTTATGTCTGAGAGTGGAGAGATGGAAAAGGTAGTCGGATGTTCACTTTGCCAACAGCTAGCGGTTATCCCGGATCCTTCAGTGAAAGAAGTCAACGCATGTAAAAAACTAATGTCAAACATCACACTTACAATAACTCACATACAAAGATTTTACCGAGTACAGCAAAACCGCCGTTGGTGAACACTCTCGTTAGTGAACACCTCTATATGATGAACGACTTTTTTTCGGTCCCAAATATTGCCATCGGCTTAACCATAGGTCTTTTATTGTAATTTCTGCTTAGTGAACACCTCTATACTCCGGACAGTGAACACTTGCTGCTGTCCTAAATGATCAATATCAGTGCAACAAACCTCTAATCAGCAAACACAAGTTATTTAACCGGTACATTTTCTCAGTTTGTTTATATAATTACTGGTCCCTTATCTTGCCCCTTATACAGAGTAGCCCATAATAGTGGGGAGATTAGTTATGTTTACTTCTTTGCGGCCTGAGTTTTGTGCTCATTGCCTCAAAGTACTTGGGGACACTAGGGCAAGAGTTGAAATAATGACACATCACGCGTAGGGGTGGGGATCAAGACCAGTTAAGATAATGACATGAGTTTCACGAGTAAAAAGCTTATTTATGCTTGTTGAGTACTGACTGATGACTCTTATATAAACATCCGTAAGCGAGGATTACTGTTAATTATTATCTCAAGAACAAAACACAAGCATGTCTAAAACAAGAAAAAAATTCGGAGAATTGCATACAGCTTGATCGCATAAACTGGATAAACGCATAGCTTTTTCACGTTAAAATGGGAAGCACACCGGTTAATTGCATAATTCTGGGTGACTATTCAAACAATGCCACACTTAAAGCAAACTAAGGGAGTGAGCTACTCCTCGTTTATTTATCTAATGCATTGTCTTCTGTTTGCTTGACCCATTATGTACATGTATCAACCACACTCGCGGTTGATGACAGTGAGTCTCGAACTCTTAATCACCGCACTCTCTCAGCTCTCACTAGATAATGACCTTTATCCTTAATCCCCGAACTGCCTCAGCTGACGCTAGATAATGGCCTGCAATTCCTAACCCCCGCGCTGCCTGAGCTCTCACTAAATAATGGCCTGAAACCCTTAATCCCCACGTCGCCTCAGGTAACCGTGAGCGCAAAGTCATCATTTAAATACGCAACCAAGAAGAAATTTTACAATTTATAGTTCGAAACTGTGTCGGTTGTGGTTAATTCGTCAAGATGGCAGAAAGTAAATCGAAACGAAAAGACATAAGTCTCTCGGATAAAATGAGGACGGATGAGGACGGCGGGGGTGCACGTCTAATAACTACCGCAAATGAAAAAATAGGCACGGTAAGAGTACCCCAGAAAACACAGATATCGGATAAACGCATAACAGGGCCTGGCAAATTGGCTATGCAATTAACCGGTTTCGTCTGTACAATGAATATATTAATTTAAACAATATAGATATTCTAAAACTGTGGGTTTTTGACTAATATTTTGAGTAAAAAATGGATAATATTACGAAAAAATAGGCAAAAAAATTCATTAGCAGATTTAAAAAAAAAAATCGGTTTTAATAGGTCATTTTCGCAAAAATAGGTCCATTTTGAAAAATAGGTTCAATAAGTTTTAATAGGCTTAACAGGTTCCGCTTGAAGGCCTATTATTAGTCTTACAAGCTTACTGGCTAGAATTCTTAAATAACAAGCATGTCCAAGGACATGGCCCAGCCGAGTTACCAAAACAAGGAAAGAGAAACTCTGAAACGAATACTGTTAAGCCGAAAAATGAACTATGTAAAATGCATTTAATTCGAATTTGGAAGCTACCCGAAACGGCATGTTGGAGAGGTTGGGTTTTGACGATTCACGTATTTACCGACATTTACACAATTTAACAAAATTTTTTAAAATTCCACCATTTCGGCATTTGTTGTCATTTGCGAAAAACAAAAGCAAAGTCCAGGTCGAGAAGCACCGAAGACACTTTCGATTAAAATTTTATAACTGTTTGAAAAACACTGAGAGAAATGAATGGTTTGACAATACAGTTATTTACGACTATTTATTCCAGTTTTTGCCAAATTTTAAAGTTCCGCCATTTCGGCAGTTTTTGGCGAACCGCGAAAAAATAATATTCTGGTAGGCGAACCCCTGGGGAACATCCCTGCTTAACATCTAAACGATTGGTATAAAACTGTAGGAGGAGTAGCATTTTAAAAATGGGTCAAAACGGGCACAAAAAGTGCAGCCATTTTGTCAGTTTTTCGTCAATCGTCAAAAAAGTAACAGCCAGATGGGGGCCCTCCCAGGGAATATTCCTGCGTAATATCAAAACGATTGGAGCAAAACTGTAGGAGAAAGAAAACGTTTAACATACCCACATACATTCAAGCCCCCTATAGTGATACGACTGACCCAGTCCGACAAAGTCGACTGGGTTAAAAATTGAGCAGAACACGACTAAACGAACGGAACATCTAAAGCTACCATGCGAAAATAAGAGTAGAATACGAGGATATATCAACAAATACTTAACCTCGTTGTGAAGCGAAACTACTCCGCCCAATCTTGAAAAGCACAGAATGCACAATGACACAGGAAAGTAAATGCAACAAAAGAAAGAGTCATATCGATCAGTCTGCAGTAACTGTCGGTTCAACAGACATGGAAAAGGAAATTCCACAAAAACTGTGGACAAACCTGATATTGCTCAAACAAAAATTTTGTGAAAAAAGGAAAAGTGCTCAAGAAATTTATGAAGACATGATACTTGACGCTCACTTTACATGCTACTCTACTGATATGGTTCAATGATGAAATACTTATTGCCATAACGTTATAAGTAAAGAAAACCGCTTTTTCCTTCTTTTTTTTTAAATATATTCGGTCATCAAAAGTGCCGGTTAACTTTTCCAACTCCCACGTTTGTATATGCATTGCACTCGATAATGTACCGATGACGCTCTTAGAAGTCTTCATCGACTGAAATAAGTCTTAACGACACTGTTCTATAAATCCACTGTCTCAAATGCCTATCGTCACTGCCGCCGTGTGCACTAAGCACAATCGCTTTAATTTTCCTCCGAACACGACACTAGTTCTACGTTATCTGTTCAACACTCATGTTCTTTCTTTGACATCGAAATTATAGGACTCTAACTCTACACGAACATCCACTATTCTTCTTCGCAAACGCTAGCGAAATCCTCCTAGTTTGATATTGCTCTTTCGCAAGACCTTTCCAAGTCGCCGCCACCTTCACACACATCGTCTACACCCTGGTTCTCAACAACGTCGCACTTTCGCGCATGACTATCCCGGTTCCTCTTCCTCCTAAAATTCCGCCCACAACCACACGCATACGTCTGCTGCGGCCCAATGCCGTGCACAATGTTTAAATGCTCCCTTAGGTGCGGGCGGTGACTGCAGATCGCCTGACAAATAGGACAAAGGTACTTCTTTTTCCCATTCACCAAGACCATCTTCAGCCCTTGAATCATCTGCAAGTATCCAAAAAACGATTTCATTAGGGTTTTCGACAAATGTCTTGCACCGGTTCCCACCATATTCCATTGCGAAAAAAAGCAGGTTACGCATGAAAGAGGGCAGATGGAAGAAGGAGTTGGATTTTCATTTTGCGAGCAGCCACTGAATATCCCCAACACTTCAGTAAAAGAACTCAGAGAGTTTAAATAACAAATGTGACACAATGTCAACCATCATAGTTACAATAACTCATATACAAAGGTTTTACTGAGTATGACAACTTCCAATGCATCAATTTACACAAGAACACAACGAGAGTCTTTCATAACCGATCAGTTATCGCTGGCATCTTTTCTTTTATTTGAAAGTTTCTCTCAGTACTTTTTAGGTTTTTTTATGCTTAATAATAGCAGGTAAATTCGCTCTGAAGCTCGCGACAGCATTTCTGAGAACTCCAACTGTATCCTCACGTCAACCTTGTTTGCTCCGTTCAAAACAATTCGTGTTCATCGACAAAGAAAACTGTCAATATCAGGGGCCGTGCACATCACTCCGAATCACATCACAAAATGTTTACTGCAGCTTCACGTTCATCCCAAACCGGAACCGGATTTTTTTTTTTATTTATTTAACGAAAATCAACGAATGATTTGTTGTAATAAGGATATTTCCAACCAAAAGAAAGCTTTGCTAAAACAAAAAGATATCTTTTTCTTCTGCTTTTCTTTTAATGATCATTAAAAATCCTACATATGTTCGTTTTAATTTTGTTTTTACCACGAATAACGCGGATATGCGTTACAACGCAAACGTTTACGTGTACGCGTTTTATACCGCAGGGTCTCCAGTCTCACCAGTCAGTGCCACAGTGCGCCTTATTTTAAGTCCTAATTTGAAGTCTATTCAAAACTAAAAAAAAAAAAACAAGATTTCAGGATGCTGCTAATTTTCTTTCTCCAACACTGTTCACGTCGCCGCTCGCCTTCACGAACATCGCCTTAAAGCGGGTTTCCGACAGAACAGGACTTTTGTGTATGTTGGTCTCAGTTCCTCTTCCTCTTGAAGTACCGCCCATAAGCGCATGTATACGTATGCAGCACAATGTTTAATGGAAAATTAAGATTGTTAATTTTGTTTAAACAGGTGTTATCGCAACAGATGTCATTCCCTTGAGTCTTGCATAATATTTACTCCCCGTGCTCTGTCTCAGACTTAGGGGCGGCGGTTGTGTCACTTTTATATTTGCTCTTGAGATACGCTATCAAAATTAATCCGGTATTCTAGACTCCACGGCGACGGGAGTCTTCCTTACCCTGCTCTACACACACATACCTCAAACCTTCTTGGCCAATTACAGAACAGCGCCGGCCTCTCCCACTTTCTGCTCAGGGCAATTAATTCAGAACTTTGCTAGCTGCGCTTGCGTTAACACAAAAAATATTGCTCTCAAATTTCAAAATTTTACTCTCCCCCCCCCCCCCCCACCCCATCCCATTGCTGTTCGCGTATCTAAATAAACTATATGCTCGCTGTTTCTAAATAATTATAGATGTATACCTGTACATGTAGTTGTGTGTAGACATATCAAACTATTGTAATGTAAATCGTTTTAACTGAGTACGATTTTATATGAAATAAAATCAATTTATCCCAACCCGTTGTTTGTATTTGTAAGGTTCTCAAGGCTAGAGACGCTACAAGGACTGCATGGGCACGCTATATATTTAAAACCAATGGTTTAAATACTCTTTTACGTGGAGGTGACGACTGCAGATCCTCTGGGAAACAGGACAGAGGTACCTCTTTTTCCCATTCAACATGACCATATTCGACATTTGGATCATCTACAAGTATCCAAACAGGATTTCCATTAGGCTTTTCACTTCGCTAACTGTAACATCAAAACTTAGTTTGGAGTTTAGGACAAAGCATTGCTCAGACAGCACAGCGATCTCAAACCCTGCAAATTTAAGCTCTTTCAATAACTTCGTACAGAGCTTCCCCATTTCCCGTATTTTAACCGTGGAGGCATGTGTAATAATTGGACAAAGGACATTTATTTTGTAGTAGCGAGTTCCAAGTTTTGAAATAAATCGAAAACGGACTTTTTTCAATATTTCTTCGCTTAGCGATTTTTGTTTACAATGTCAGCTGGCGTATAAAATTTACACTTGAGGTGTCAATTACAAATTTTGGAAAAGTTTTACGTTTCGTTGCTTTTCAAACTCTGAAATCAAATGAGAAACAAACTTTCCAGTCAAGCGGCCTACTTTCGTTTTTATCAGCGTGTTATTAATACTTAACCAATCTTGCTACCTGATATTTTCGTGTTTCTGGGCCACCCCGAACTAGGGACCTGAACTGATCAAGTTGCCCGGCGGGCCATCTCCACATTCGGGTTCATTTCGCGCCCTGATTGCAATGCCGTTTAAATGCTACCTTGCCAATGAATTATGACTGCCACTGTTCTTGAAGTTTCTTTTGCTTTTAAAAATGTCACACTCAGCATTATCATGTTTCGACTATAAAAGCTAGCGATGATCTTTCTAACGAATGTATCCTCATGTGAACCCTCTACGTTGGTTTGTTCGCTCCGTTCATGGATAACAAATAAAACAACTGATGAAAAACAGCAGTGTTAACACTGTTTATTAAAGAAGTATTATTAATCTTACAAACTAGATGCTAGAATATGAACACATCAACGAACTAGCTTTATTTCTTGGTCTATTTCTGAAGAAAAATACAAAACAAAGTTTGCATAATATTAGGTTGTGATAAAAGAAAGACACTCTTAAGTTATGAAATTATCACGGCACGTCCTAAGTCTTCCAAGAAAGCTAGACCACAGGGCTTACAGATTGCGAGTAGAAATCTTAAGTTCTCATCCATTTTTTTTTTAAACTGATCCGGTCGCTCGGCGATATTATTTTCACTCGCAGAATTTAAACCGGCAGGTTCAAGCAATTAGAGTTGCTTCACAATCTTTCATTTACGAGAGGTTAAACAGATACTGAAACACTTGTACGCTATTCCCCAAAAATGAAACATACGATTTTGGTCAACTTGACTAATGAACAACCAGTCACAATTCGGATATTTCTGACTGCTTCAGGTCAAGTGGTAAACCGGGATCTTTCCGAACAAATATACCTACATATATTTACATAATATCTAGTTTCTGTAAATATATGCCCAAATACTACGCAGATACGCTACCAGATAATTATTACGCAGATTCAGGTGTAAGTAGGAGAATATTGGCTAAGTTCAAAGGATAACCTTATCAAAAAATAAAGTAATTTGTCTCCAATTTCTTCAGCTATCATAACTGCATCAGGATGTGTGTGTTTTTTGTTTTTTTGTTTTTTTTTTTTTTTGTGATGGAAAAATCCAAGCTCCAGCGTTCACATGCACTTGCTGCAACTCAAAGCATGTTGAAGCAGCAGTGCTCTTACTTGAGCTGTCCAACAATCTAAACCAGTCTCGTCTCTGTGGTGCTTTTGTTCTACAGATCTATGAATCCCGTGTGCCAAATGTCACTCGTCCCACTGTCGAAGTCTCCTAACCCCACAACTCTAAATACAAAAATATCTCTCCGGGAGGATGAGGGGGGGGGGGGGGAAGGGGCACCCAATGAAGTGCTAGTTGTTAGTCGGGGTATTAACAATCCTCTACGCTATCTATTCATAATTCGAAAGTTCCTTCTTCGCCAGACCGTAGCGTGACATCATCCGTTTGACACACATCGCTCCCATTCGGCTTCTGGGCAGAGCAGCAATGTCGTGCATGCCTATCATGACTCTGTTTCCACTTGAAGCTCCGCCCACAAGCGCACGTGTATATTTCCTGTGGCCCAATGCCGTGTACAATCTTTAAATGTAACTTTAGGTCACGGCGATAACCCGATATCGCTTGGCAAACAGGGCACAGGTACTTTTTTTGACCATCCTTCATGACTACTGTCGCCCCCTGTACCATCTGAAAAGATCCAAACAGGATTTCATTAGAGTTGCAAGTCTGCCTGCAGTCAGCAAATATCCCGTGCGCTTGCGTCAAAAAATAGATCACATATCTAATACTGTGTCAAAATGTACATTAAAACAGCATTGCAAGGAATAAGGCACCCTTGAGATGCAAAGATTTCTCTGCATACGAGTATGTGTACTTTTTTGACCACGAACATTTCACAAAGACTTTGTCTGTATGTTTGTAACACAGAAGAACACGATATAGCACGTCCAAAAAAAAAATCTAAATCTAAACACAAACGGGTAGGGGGTGGGGGGGGGGGGTGTGCGAGACAGTCGTGCTCTTGTTCGAAATTATCTAGCAAGTGAAACACCTCTCACATATATTACACTATTATTCATCAATATCCATTGTGCCACAAGCCAGTCGTGCATCAATTCCAGTGAAGTCTCAAAATCCTATGCCAAAAAAAAAAAAAAAAAAAATCGCAGGTGACTGACACAACCACACATCCTCTAACGGGTAAGATGGAGCACGACACCAGTGCTACGCTGTCCATTAAAATCTAACAAATAACCTCAATTTATAACAGTTACTCGTACTGCAATCTTGATCTCTGAACTATAAAATTCTGCAACAGGGTTCTTCATAAACTTGTATCTCCTCGTTTCATTTCATTCCCAAAGATGTCAACTCGTGTTATCCAGAGTTCGCGTTTTCGACGAAAAAAAAAAAACAACAACAACCGGATGTCGGAGTCGGGGAAACGATCATCAGACCTTCACGCATCACCCCCAGTCTGCTTCTCGGCAGAGCAGCACTGTCGCGCATGCCTATCACGGCTCTTCTTCCACTTGAACCTCCGCCCACAAGCGCAAGTGTGTGTCTCCTGTGGCCCAATGCCGTGCAAAACGTTTAAATGCAACTTTAGGTCAGAGCGGTAACTGGAAGTAGCCTGGCAAACAGGACACAGGTACTTTTTTTGTCCATCCACTAGGACCATCCTCGCCCCATGTACCATCTGAAAATATCCAAACAGGATCTCATTAGGGTTTTCACTATGCCAACAGCTATCCAATAACTGAACGATATGTGAGAGGAAAGTAAAGCAAAGCAGCATCGTAGCGAATGAGGCATCTTTCTCACAGGAAGAACTTTCTGCGCGAGTTTGTCTACCCAATACTTGCTTACAAGGTATATTTCAGAAACGCTTTGAAGCTTTTTGCGACACAGAAGAAGACAAGCTGGTAAAGAGAAGTTTTGTTAAGGAACACCTCTCACTAAGGAACACCTCTCGTTAAGGAACAACCTCTGACAGAAGAAAACATTTTCGGTCCTTTTCGGTCGTTTTCCATTATTCACTTTCGGTCCACCGCCATAATTCATCTCTATTTAAGCAACACTTAAATCTGCACTCTTTCGTTCGTTCGTGTATACGACTTCTTGATTCGTCAAAACGACGGCTACACAAAGACAGTGACCCATAAACTAAACTACAGCGGCCAGTGCACACCAACACAAGTGTGCACTAACGTGTCAAACATTGCAGCTGTAGCCCGCCATTGCCGCTGTTTATTTTACATTTTTTGTAAACCACCAAAAAATAACAATAATAAATAAATAAATAAAAAATGCTTTCCCCGAAAGTCCCCCACCCCTTTCTTTCTTACTACATGCCCCTCCTTCGGTTAAGAAAGTTTGATTGACAATTTTAGGCACTTGACAATTACAAGAATTTTACCTTTTATATATATATACGTGAATATATATCTGATGTACCATGATTAAGTCGGGCTACGCAACACCTTTATTCTATTTCTTAGACAGGATGTAATGTTATAAATACGTCAAGGTGCAGGTGTAGAAATGTGGAATGTAGTCACTATAAACTGGCTTCTACCCTATGTCTTTTTAATCTGGGTCTATAATGCAGCCGCTGAAAACAGGTTTTACTGTATCTTTTGATAAGAATTTTTTAGATGGTCACGACACGTAGGTTTTACTGTACATCTTTTTACACGTCGCTCGTCATCGCTAATTCCCAACTCCATTGGTGATTTTTTTTTCCTGCCGTCACCCTCTCCCTGAACGCAAACCCTAACCCTTTTACCCCTTTCACGGTCTGGGTATTGGGCAATGTCCTATTTACTTGTCAATTAATAATAACACGCATCTCTCTAGTAGCAGATCAATGACAGAAAGGAAAAATAAGTAAGCGAGCAGAAAATGCAGAGTCATGCTATTCCAGCCAGTCGCGATAACTTGTGCACTGATTAACAAACCTATCACCTGCCTACCCCCCCCCCCCCCCCCCGCCCATCAAACCCCAAACTCAACTGTCTCATCTCGGAACAACTCTGCATCGATTTCCCCCTCCCCCAACCATTATCCTACCAATTTTGAAGTTAATCCGACTTGTTCTGTTGACAAACTCTAGAGCCTAAAATACGCAGTGACGTCATACGTTGCGTTTTATACACCAAATATATTCTGAATCGTTGGACCCCACCAAGGAAGTACCCTACCCAGTTTGAAATTAATCCAACGTTTTGCACAGTAATGATGCAAATGCCACGTTTTGACGTTCCGATTTCGTCACGCGTTGTCCAGTCACATCGCGTTATGCTGACATGTGTGATTCACAGCCAAAAGTATACATAAAAACAGTAGGACTTGTTAAATTAGCCAAGAATTGAAACAACCTCTAATCTATATTGCACCATGTACTCGAATGTATAAAAAAAACGTGGCACAGCGTGATTGAAGGAGTGAAAGCGGAACCCAATATCCTCCAATTGGTAAGATGAAATATGACCTTTGTTCTACCTTATCGAATTCTAAAAGTAAATGATCATGACTTGAAACAGTTACTGCTTTTCCTAATGTTGAACTCCAAATTTTAAATATTGAAATAGGGTTGTGCATAAACTTTATCTTTGTTTTTCTCCTTCGCAAAAATAGTCAACTTCTGTGATTCAGATTCTTTCCTTTTCTTTCCTTCTAACGAGAAGAACCGATGCCGCAGTCATGAAACGATCACCAGGCTTTCATGTGTCGCCCCCATTCGACTTCTCGGCAGAGCAGCACTGTCGCGCGTGCCTATCACGACTCTTCTTCCACTTAAAGCTCCGCCCACAAGCGCAAGTATGTTTCTCCTGTGGCCCAGTACTGTGCATAACGTTCAAATGCTCTTTTAGATAAGAGCGATGTCGGAAGATCACCTGGCAAATAGGGCACAGGTATCTCATTTCCCCATTCACCATGACCATCTTCGCCCCTTGGATTATCTGCAAGTATCCAAACAGGACTTCATTAGGGCATAAGCTGTGGCAAAATCCTTGTAACTTTCCTAGAACTCTCAAACAAAAATAAAGACCACACGTAGGTGTGTAAACATCACGTGACACGACGCGAAGGGGAACAGTGTCGTCTGGAATCGGGCCCCTTTGACACTCAAATCTCTTCCTGCCTACGAGTTTGTGGGTGGGAGAGAAAATCCCCTCTCGGATCAGTTTTAAAGCTGTTTGTTTCGAGTTAATTATGTAGCTTTTCAGAAGTCTTGGGCAAAATACATATGGTAAACCACTCACGATCAAGGACAACTGGAGCAATAAAAGTCTTTAGTAAGCGCATACAGTACCTTTTATTCAACTAAAGCGGTCAATGTTGTTTTAGCTCTCCCACACAACCTCCCCGCCCACGCCTAGCTCTCGTTCATCAAGAATGATTTCACGGGAGCAACATACACCTTTGCTGAACGGTGTCAATCAACCACCTCCCTCCCTCCCCCCCCCCCCTCCCCACCCCCACCACAGCCCCATCGTAATAACTGCCCCACAATCATCTCCAGCGAAGCGGCTATAACTTCAGTTTAAACAGATTATACAATAAGCAGTTATATTTTGGCGATCGAGGATTTCTAAATGACCGTATCGACCAACTATGGCGCGCTACACTATTTCAATATTTTAAAAGACGATAACGGAAGGCATAACTTCAAGCTCATACATTTTCACAATTGCACTTCAAATATAGTCGATTCTCATTAAATTGCACCACTCCAGACTAAATCATTAGCTATATCTTAGTGTGGAAACAGTTCGCTAAAGCATAAATAGAGTATTAAAGCGAATTATTTCAAGTTTAACCAGTATCTCCGGTATATATTTTCCAGGCACACTCTCAAATCAGGAAGTTTACAACATTCCTGCCTTATGTCAGACACTTAACGAACTTTTTGATTTGACAGTTTGCCTGTAATAAGCAATCAATGAATATTTACAACTTCTCACGGAACCCGAATCTCTTCAATATGTTCTCATTTACATTTAAGAAAATATAGACCAAATTATGCATTCAACAAATACATTGACCTGGCATCAGAAGTTTAGCAAGGCCTGGGAACAAAGTCACAGGGAACAATGATCTAGGATACAGAATCATTTTATTCTGCCGCAAGCGTTTTGCAACCTGCCAAATAGTGGCAGAAGCTTACTGAACAAAATGGCATACACAGCTATACACAAAACATTCGAAATCATGCACTTTTAGCGATTTAACATGGAAACCTCAGACCGAATGATACGGAGCTATCACTGAGTACTTAGATACTGGTGTTTGTCTTCACGTCTTTGTTCTCCGGTTTAAAAAGACCATTTCTGATTCAGCAAAGTTTTTCCCATTTTAGTTTCAGCGACACAGTGCACAAAGCGATGACATCTATAATCTGCTGTGATTATCATCGGCCAGATTTTTGCTTCAAGTCGCTTTGGGTCATGACGCTAGGGTCCTTCTTTAGTAGCCTCTCTTCCTGCCTCTTCACGGGGCACGAGTTGTCCACGTGACGCCGGAAGCTTCTCTTCCAATAGAAGACCTTGCTACACCGGGGGCATGAGTAGCTCTCACCCTGCCGGTGCGCGCCCTGGAGGTGCAACCTCAGCCGGTCCGGGGTCTTATAACTCTGGCCGCATATATAGCAGACGTGCTTCAATACTTCTCCTTTCTGCAAACAACAACAAAACGTTCCTTGCTGTAGAGGCCATACTGAGCAATCGAGTCTTATATTTCGTGTTTATGTCATCAGCGTTCAATAATTTTCAGCTTCTCTGTTTCTATTGTACATTCTGAAAGGTTTTTCTCTGAATGGAACGAGCTTGATCTTGCAGAGCAAAAATAAGTTTTCTGTTGTAACTAAAGAATATCAATTATTCAATATATGAAAAGCTCTTCGAATGTAGACTAACGCTTAAGCGGCTCCCCGCTATCGAATTCCGGGTACGTGTGACACCTATTGGGTTTTAAGTGTTACTGAACATAACTGAACTTGAAAGTTTAAGGAATCCGTTACCAAAGTGATAGTATAAACGAAACAGCAAGCCAAAACGGTAACAATAATCACACAGATCGATCAACACAAATGTGACAAGTCTGTTTCTTTTTTATTTACAAAAACAAGCTTACAACGTGACCTATTGCAAGGAAACCTGAAAAGTATGCAATTTTGACAGGTTCTTGCTACGAGTCGAAACCATACGCTTGCAATTTTAAATGATCTATTGTGTTTCATAAACTGAAATGCTATTTAGAAAACTGTCAAAAGATGTCCATTACAAGATAATTGTGCACCACTCTGCCATTCGGTGGTCAGCAGTCCCCCGGCTGAACATAACACTGCTTTGATATCTCCATGATTCATAAAACCTCCCGTGTATGGGAAGGACAGTCATCACAGACAAGCAAGGCAGGTGCAATGGGCGCGAGACATCGGCTGTGCTTCTCTTATTTGCCACGCTTCCGTTTTGTGTGCATACACCAAAATAACACTATAAGCATCACAGGCATACACTGACGCACCTCAAGCAACAAAATTTATACGCCACTCAATAATATTATTATAAGTTCGATAATCCTTCTACGATATAAGTCTGGTTCGCCTTTCTTTATTAACACTTAAACGGTATAGTTTAAATTTTTGTTCAAATACAGATCAATTCCAGCTGTAAAAACTGAACGAACAGGCTGTCATTTACGCTTATTTTATCCTTAGAACGCCATTTCTCCGGCCAACATAAATTCTTTTTTCTTTTTAACAACGCACGTGCTCTGCACATGTCGCCGATAGCTTCTTTTCCAGCGAAAGATCTTATGGCAGTGTGAGCAGAGGTAGCCATCCCCCACCCAATGCCTGCCTTCGCGGTGCTCTTGTAGTTCTTTACGGGTCTTAAAAGTTTGTCCACAATCACCGCAGACATGTGTGTAGCCCTGTGTTTTCTGCAGCTCTTTCTGCAATAAAGCAAGAAATAATAACTTTTGTGAGCCCATTCACTTTCAGTGTATCCTCGACGCATTCGGCCAACCAACAGAATTAAGATTCAGGACAAGTTCAACACGACGACGCCTATTTTATTTATATTTTCAAGCATCTCATGTCAAAGCAAGACAGGTAGTCGAAAGCACACATGACTTGGTAAGCAAGTGACGTGAAACAGATTTACAAGAACCAGGGGACCGGAAGAAAGCTCCTTTCATACCATGCTTCGATGTTTTTTATGGTTTTCAACCGCGGGCAGGGCTTAGCGAGGCAATCAGCCAGCGGTCTACCGGTCTCTACGTTAATCTCAGCCTGAGTGGTAACTCTGTCAGCTTCGCCTTCTTTCGTCACTATTCCTTCAAGTCACTGTTATTTAGTATTTCTGATTTTGTTCTTCTTCCGTTATTGCTGTTATTTAATACGAATATCGCTGCGACATTACAGCAATACAAACGCTCTTCATGAACTGTTTATAAATAGCTCTTAATCAAACGATGTTTGGCACAACGGGCAAATATTCCACCACCGGAACCTCCGCTAAATGGTCATTTGCTCTGTGCGTGCAAATTATTCACAAATCAGACCGTCGGCATTAGGTGCTTGATTCGAAAACCTAAGGCACTCTCCCGAAGGCTTCAAATCCAGAAACGCCAAGCAAGCAAGCTATGGCCGCCGTGTTAGTTTGCAGGAAACACCCCATACTCGATGAGACACGTGAAACCCTATTATTCTGCTCCTTCCCTTAAGGTGTTCGCGACTTTACCCCGTGGTAAATACTTTAGTGCACAAATATCTCCCATTATAGCAGGGGCTTCTAAGCCGAACACAGCTAAAACCGAATTATTAGCTTATGCGAAAAAAAAATCTGCCGACTCGGTATAATGTTCTACAGTAATACATAAAAAGTATTGAGCAGTACAACCATCTTAACCAATCACCTATTGGCGCGCGTTATTTTGGCACTTATAGCTGTGATGAAAACAGTGAACACGACAGTAAAAACGTCGAAATCCACTATCTATCAAGGAAAGTTAGGATCAAACGCGGTCTGTAAAGATCTCTTCGGGCGATTCAGACCATTAAGAATTTGTGTCACGGTAAACCAAAGATCAGCGTCAGGAAAAGATGGTGCGTGCACCCAACAGCAGTGATCATCATAGCAAGCAAACTAGATCAGTAAATGTATGACGCTGGTTGCATACGGAACGATTTCATAAAATACCGCATATAAATGATGTTCATTTCAATTAAAGACATCACTTGGAAACCGTAACTCGTACGTAATTCAGTCTGAAACTGAACCACGCATCGGCATGATCTTAGTAATAATTCTGTTTCCGGAACTCCATAAGAATAATCGTTGGATATCTTGCAAACAATTCATTTGACTATGGTTGATAATTCAACAATTTCGTTCTTTTAGGATGCATTTCATACTGAATCTTTTTGTTCATAATAGTGTTATTCTTATTAGTAAGCCTTTAATGGTTCCAACCATAAGAACTAAGGGCAAAAGATGTAAACTAGTCCGCACAAAAATATGTGCATCTGAAAATACTTGTAACTTGTGACTAGTCACAAACTGTACTACTACACATTGTGAAGCAATTGAATAACTTCACCATGCTAAATACCATGGCCAAATAAAACTACCCGCCAAAGCCTCACTTCACCGATAAATATATTCAGATTCACTTTATTTAATTGTGATTGATAATTTACAGCACAGAATAACACCCACACATTGCTTTTAACAGTCCTTAAGATCGCTCAGAAATTTATCAACACCTCCGGCACTTGCTAACATTTGCCAGACTTCAAATAAATTTTCCGTTTTTCGGAAGGGGGAGGGGGCAGCAGCCTAATGGCCAAATTATTGAAATACGCATATCAGACCACAACTAGCGTGCTTTCGTTGTTCATTTCATTTTGTGAAACATTTAAAATTCAATATGCAATCAAAATGACTGGTAAAGATGTAAAATTTTTGAACGGCCCTTGAAGATTAAACAAAACATACAAACTATCCTTTGGGTACATTTTTCTGACAGATGGACCAGAGTCATAAATCCAACTATCACAGAAGAAAAAATAATAAAGAAACGTCAATCATTTACGCTTGTTTCAACACATTTTATCACCTTTCCCTCTCTATAGATTTACAGCTCTGTTTCCTCTAAAACCAATCAAAGGTTTTTCAAGAATCAAGGGACTGCTCAGTGTCCAACACAATACAAAGTTAATACAGCTTAGAGATAAGGCGGCACAGTTTCCACAAGACGCGCTATCATTTAACGACCCTTTCTTTCTTTTAAATAAAAAAAAGCTTCCGCTTTCAATCCCAACACGTTACGGGCTTCCGAATTAAAAAATTCCCACACGAGGAAGTTCCTGGGGCGACGCCACGGACCACCGACGCAGTGAAATGGCACAAGAAGCTGGTGCTTCCAGGTCAATCATCGAATGGTTCTATTGTGCACCCGTGTGGCACAGCTCCAGGAACTCTTCCCTTGTTACTATGACGCCCTAATTCAAATCTGCATATGGCAAGCTGAGACAATTCCGTGAGACGTTGCCACAAACACCACACAGCTCATAGCCACTTCATGGAGGATAAAGATTAATATGAATACATATGAACAAAATCTGCATAACAGATAGCTTGTGCAGAAGCTTTAGTTAAAATAATGCTAAAACAGAACTGAGAAATTCGTACATATCTTAGTCTTTCAAAGGGGTGGTCACGTTTACGTTCGCTAATGTAATTGTAATGGGGCGACTTCGCACGTTCGGCGCACAACTAGGATGAGTGGGACTAAAGAGGTCTCAAAAACTACAACTTTGCGCTAGTAGCGTGTGGAATGGCCTGAGAAGAAAACTCCCCGCACAAACTACTCATATTTACACGCACCGACAGAAAAAAAGAGCAATGACATGTAATCACAGGACAGCTTCAATACGCAGATATTTACAATGTTGAACGCAGTCTGATCTTACAGAATTCCATACACGCTTGGAAGATATTTTTTTTACTGAACCATAAAATTCTTTTTTCTTCCGTAAAATCGTGACACACATACGACCATGGCAATACTCCAACACGCCCCAACTTTTACTTTCGGTTTTAAAATAATTCTGGCTATGGCACACAATCCACCCCAAACGCCTCAACATTTAAGATTCTTTATTTGATTTAGAAAATAATTTCGCAATACTTATTCTACCTTTGTAATGCTTTTAGGGGCTTCTTTTTATCTCTACTGGAATAAAAAACATCGAGAATACATTTTTGAACCACCAGTGACAAACTATCACTGGATCGGCTCAACTACAGACGCTCTCCTTATGTTTGATTCGGTCATTTTGCACGTTATATTTTTCCATATATACCTGAAAGTTGAGAAATATTTCTCATCTTCTTTGTTACTTTGTAAACTGTACTGTTCTCAAGTCGAATGAATACCACCCATCCATATGGGTATTACACTCCTTCACTTATTTTAAAGGAAGTGAAACAGAAACCTCCATAGTCAAATGAACGCTGGTTATAAGAGCTTTGTAGGTTTCCCCCCCCCCCTCCCTCCCCTTTTCATGTCTTTTTTTCAGTAACAGTTCCAACAAGTGATCCTTTTTTTCTATGAAATGCATTGTTTCCCGCCAAAAAACGAAACCGCGGGGTGAATTAAGCAAAATGGATAACCACTGCCCTGTCTTAGAACACAGCGTGCACTTGGGAACTAGAGGTCTTCAGGATGTTCACGCCATATTCAAGAAATGTTCAATGTTTGCATCACAGGTCTGGACATTTCGCACATTTGCCTGGTTTCTGTTTGCTTTTTTTTAAACAGTTTATACTGCTGTTTATATATTTTGTTTGAGTTCGCACCATTGGACAATACGAAGTGTCCAGTTCCCGATTCACAGGAAAGCAACGCAGTAGTATTAGGAAATAATTGTGTACAAAACGTAAATCTTACTGATCACTAGAAAATCCAAGACATTCCCGAACACCAAAAAAAAAAAAAAAAAAAAAAAAAAAAACAAAAAACAAAAAAAACAAAAAAAAAAAACACACACAAGCCATCGTCGAGGGCGCAGACCCCAACCCAACACTGACTGACTACTAAACGATAACCATCACTGGAATGTAGGAATCAGCAATTTTTAACAAGTCGCAATCTTGGCACTTTCTGACTGATTTGAAAAATAAAATGACGTTGAACAACTTCAATATATATTTTTTCACCGCGCAAGGTTGTATATAGCCAGGATAAATAGTTTCGGAGAACTTACGTTGAAAGCCACCCAAGTCCTACAAAAGTTATCTAAAAAAAATAATTTTTGACAAGTTGCCATTTTGGCAATTTTTGACAAATTTGAAAAATAATACAACGCTGCACAACGTCAATGTATATATATTCACTGTGCAAGGCAGCATATGCCTAGGATATATAGTTTCGGAGAACTCGTGTGGAAAGCACCCCAAGTGTTACACTGCAGTTATCTCAAAAAAATCAAAATTTTTGACAAATCGCCATGTTGGCAATTTTTGGCCGATTTGAAAAATAACACGACGTTGCACACCTTCAATATATATATATTTTTTTCACTGTACAAGGTTTCATTTGCCCAGAGTAAATAGTTTCGGAGAATTCGCGTGGAAACCACCTAAGTCTTACATTACAGTTATCTAAAAAAAATGGCAATTTTTGACAAGTCGCCATTTTGCCAATTTTGTACCGATTTGAAAAATAACACGACGTTGCACAACTTCAATATATGTTTTTTCACCGTGCAAGGTTGCATATGCCTAGGGTAAATAGTTTCGGAGAACTTGCGTGGAAACAAAACAGCATCCAAAGTGTGACACACGGACGGACGGACGGACAGAGGGCAATCCTATAGACCCCCCCCCCCCCCCCTCCCGGGCTCGCCCGATTGGGGTCTAAAAAAAGCGAATCTTAATACGCGTTGATTTAAAATTTTGTTTTAATTTTTTTTACCTTTCGTTAAGGGTCGAACCCACTAAAGTGACAGCGAGAATTTTTTCCAACAGTATAGGTAAAGTGTAAGCGCGCAGACTGAAGCGAGAGCGAGTACGAGAGCGAGAGAGTCGGATCCAACATGCTGGAATTTAGTAAATTCACTCGCCCGCGCCTGCTGTCTCGCTACATTTTGTACACTCTGTTAGCGGAAGGTTGTGCATACACACAAGTGACTTTCTACCAGCACAGCAAAAATGGCGACAAAAAATGCACAAACGATGAAAAGGAAAAAAAAATAACTGAAAACATCCTAAGTTGTTTGGTAAAGTACATCCTGATTATAAAGATAAACAAATGTCAAAAATATGACATTTTGAAGAAAAAAATTGCCAAGAACACCAGGATTGAAGGTGAGGTTATTATTATTATTATCATCCTTTTAAACGACTATGCTCATGCAAAGTCACATTAGGACAAATCATGTCAAAAAATCAGAGTGCACTCATATGTACACTTCCCATTCGCAAAATCTTTCCCTTGATTTCTCGCTTTGGTGGGTTTGCACGCGTAACTTTTCGCTCTCGCGGGTTCGACCCTTTACTCTTGTGTTTTTAAGGATAATGAAAGAAACAGGATAAAAGGGGATATTAAATACCATTGCTTGTATTATCATTATCATTACTAAAATTCTGACAACAAAACAGACTTTTTGAAGTTTTCTAAAAGTCTATGGCTTCTTTTACCAAATCTATTACTTAATCATCATTTTCAGGTCTATTGATGGGCATTAAAATTCGCTCCACTGTTTTTGTTACGGTCTTGGGACATTTTATACCTTTGCCACTTTGTACCTTGCCGTTTTGTACCTTCGCGAAAGACGTTTTGTACCTTTTTTGGGACACTTTGTACCTTCGCGAAAGACGTTTTGTACCTTTTCCGCCACTTTGTACCTTACCACTTTGCACCTTTTCAAAGTGATTTTTACCCTCTTTAAGACGAGAAAAATTACAACCAAGAATAATTTTACATATTTTATTGTCAATTTGCACGCTTCGTTACAATACAATACACGTTTTTTTTGCTGTCGAGTATTTTCTGATTGTCACCGATGACAGTCTAGTTCTAGCTACCACTAAGTCTAAGCCGATAATTTAATCCACATTAACCTCGAATTATCCATTGCGATGTAATCGAACAAACTGTTTCGGAGATATCGCAACAATATGGCCAAACAACCTAAATAATCAAAAATTTAAAAAATCGCCAAAGATACATTTTCAACGATAATGTAGAAAAACTTCGCAGTAAACATTTGCACTATATGTGGGTGGTTCCTGGGCGTTCCGTACCTTTTCCTTTCCGCACCTTTTTTATTGGACGTTCCGCACCCTGCAAAAGACGTTCCGCACCCTATTTGGCCGAACCGCACCCTTTCTTATTTTCAGCCTTTTCTTCGAGTTTTTTTTTTTTTTATATTTCATTTTCAACCTTGTTTTTCGGAAAAACAGATTTGCAGCATGATCAGTTGTAAATTATCCGATAAATTTTCAAATTGAGTAGTGAAGAGACCAGCAAAGTTTGCGTTTTGATGACCAATATTGATTAGCTCATTTTTCAGCTGCAATTTTAATCTTCTGAAGGACTTGATATTACGAGTTGAGTAAGTCAGTCCTGGGTAAATGCTGCCAGCAGTACAATGAACTGAATAAAACTTAAGATACGCCATTTACTCTGATGAGGGAGACGATTAACGGAGATCATAACAGCCATCATTTATAACCTGAGACAATAACTTAACGTCCAAAGACAGGGCTTACTCCCCCAAAACGGATTTACTCGCCAGAGTCAGGCATTACATGTACTAAGATAGGCTATACACCAGAGGTGTTATGCCCCGGTGTAGTGATCTCGTTAAGAATAGCCCGAGGGATCACAGTGATCACAGTAAATCGCAATTTTTTGAAGTTTTATTCAGTGCAATGTACTGCTGGCAGCATTAGCTCGGACCGGGCTGATTTACTCAAGTCGGAATATGAAATCCTTCAGTATACTGAAATTGCATTCAATTCGGGAGAAATTGAAGTGGTCACACGTTAGCCTCAATATTGTTGATTGCAATCAACTTGGTAAGTCATCGAAACGCAAACTTTGCTCTATTCCTCAGAACTTAATTTGAAAATTTATCAGATAATTTACAAGTGATCGCGGTGCAAAATCCTTTTTTTATCGAAAAATAATAATGAAAATGAAATAAACAATATTTAAGTCGAAGAAAACGCCGAAAATAAAAAAAGGGTGCAGTTCGGCCAAATAGGGTGCAGAACGTCTTTTGGCAGGGTGCATTACGTCCAAAAAAAAGGGTATGGAACGGTTCAAAAAGGGTGCGGAAAGGCAGGGTACGGAAAGGAAAAGGTACGTAACGTCCAGTCCCCATGCGGGTTCTTCTAGCCACATTTCAACCTAATCCAACAAACTTTTTCGGAGATATCGCAACAAATATGGCCCAAAAAAAAGTTAAAGATCAAAAATTTAAAAATTCGCCTAAAATACATTTTCAGCGGAAATGAAGAAAAACTTTGCACTATACATTTGTGCTATATGTGTGTTCTTCTTGCGATGTCTGAGCCTTATCCAACGAACTGTTTTGGAGATATAGCCTGCCAAAGTGAAAAAAAATGCAGAAACTCCCCCCCCCCCCCCCCATGTTCAAAAATTTACCAAAATAGAATTGTCGAAGGAACGAAAAAAGATAACACGGGCATCATCTAGACATGTACCCCAATATGTATGTATGTTTTGAAAAAAAAATCGACTCATTAATTTCATCAGAACTGACTACGGACAGACAGACGGCAAGACAGACGCCAGGACGGACGGACGGACACACCAAATGCTATATATGTCTCCCTTAGGGGGAGACATATAACTAGCAAAGAATCGCAGCTGTATTTATGCTGATTTTAGAAGACTGGTGCTGAAAGTCCAGCCAATTGCAGCGATTTTGCAGAGTAACCCCTGAGTAGATTCACACAGTTTGGTTGAGTAATTCCTGAGAAAATCTGGTCGAAATAAATGCATTTAATATACCCAGAGCTGATCAATTCTGCCCCATTCACTGAGAAGAGAAGTTACTCGTTATAATTGCAATCACGGTAAAGACACTTTACGGAATGGCCCCCAAAACTATCCCACAGGTTATTGCAATTAATAAATAAACATATTTTGACTGAAATGAAGGTCAGGTAGAGCAGGCGGTATTTAATTTTTTGTTTTAACTGAGTATTGCACGTAAAAAAAGGTATAAAATGGTAAGGTACAAAGTGGCAGAAAAGGTACAAAACGTCTTTCGCGGAGGTACAAAGTGTCTCAAAATCTGAGGTACAAAGTGCCCAAAAAGGTACAAAATGACGGAGGTACAAAGTGACAAAGGTACAAAATGTCCCAACCCCTTTGTTACATGTACTTATTACGGCAAAGTGCGTTACGAAAGGCTAAGCAAGAAAGGAAATCTTTACTCCAAATGCAGTGGAAAGTATCAATATGGCGCAAGAAGATTTAAGAAATTTCACATGTATTGCCCCTCCCCCCACCACATGTCCAGACCCCAACTCGGCCTTCACTGAAAGTGAACTCGGCCCATTTTTTTACCAACTCGGCCCATTTTTTTTACCAACTCGGCCCCACACTCTTAACTACCATAGTTTTTATCAAAAATACTTATTTTGGAAGAAAGAACATAGAAACCAATGGACACCTTAGTCGCGAACGACAGCGTGTGATATGCTCCGGTCGTATCGAATCCGAACCATTTTCCTAGCTACCTAAAGTGTCTGTTTTCTCAATTTGATGCAATTACTTACAACGCTACAATTGTACTCCTAAAATCTTACATCGCCCGTTGACATGGCGTACAAATAATTGTAATAGAACCACTGACAAAAAGCTATCCCATACCATGATCTCCGGCCGCAGTGCTTGCAGAATTGAAGTAAAGATCAAGAATGCGTATTCTCTGAGAATGACCACGAATTTCACACCACCTCAAATCCCTTTAAAATCACCTTTTGAACAACAATATCTGTATCGTTTTGTTCAATTAAACCCTTGTGATTTCTGCTGGACTTTCCTCGATCTGTACAACAATCAGTTAAAATATTTCTTTTTTTTTTCTTCTTTTTTAAAATAATCTGTTTGGGTTCAGCCTTTCTTGTGTTTTTCTAATTCGTGTGCCTCGGGCATTCTTGTCAACAGAGAAACCGGAACATTATTATTGAAATCTACATAACGAATTGGCAACGTATTTTCAACTAGCTGTAATGCACTCTCGGTACATGTTTCTTTGTCGTCATACATTCCCAAAAAGAAAAATGTGCTTAAAAAAACCTATAATTCCAAAAGTACAGAAACTACCAGATTCTACAGTCTTTGGTACGCGTCAGAAGAAAGGCAAAGTAATTTATTTCATATGAAAGAATAAACTAGAGAATTCTAAATTCGGGTGCATCATGCGTGTTTTCTAGATTGTGATCACGTCCTGTCCAGCAGAAAAGACAAAGTCAACTGGAACAATCAATATTGATAATTTGTGCAAAACGTAATAGTAAGGAATTAAGCGGATGAAAATACTGATCAAACTCAGAAAATAAAGTATCTCATCCATAAATAGAGCCAGAGTCCCATAATGAAGGTAAAATACCGTAAAAAAGTTGTAGCATAAACCGGGGTTCGAAAAGATAACAAGAGCCAAGATGACTTTCGCCAAGGATCGAGTTGGTAAAAAGAGGACGGCCGATTTGACCAAAATGGGCCGAGCTGACCAATACCTCCCCCCCCCCCCTACCCTTTCCCCAAAGTTTCCATCATCAGTTTCCAAACCATCACTGAACACCATACATCGCCTTTCACTGTCTACTAATCTAACACGAAAAACTTACCTGCGACGTTCGTAAAGAAACCAAGGAATGCAAGTTCAACTTGGCAGCAATAATTTTGTGAAATTCTTTGAGTATTAGAGAAAATGAACAGTCCTTTTTTTAAGAAGCTTCAACGACTCTTTGGTTTCTTTCACTGGAAAAAGTAGAAGCTTTAAAACAGCGCGCAAGAAAATAATCGTCAGGTTAGTATCCTCACCCCCCCTCCCCACCAACTATTTCGTCATACGTGTTTGCAATACAAACATTTCGCTACCACAGAATGTTGACTGTCCAGCCCGCTATTTTTCCTCCTGCTCACCACTTGTTAAAGTAGCACTCGAGGATAATTTTCAACTGTATTGTCATAAAGTTAAAAGCCGAAGATTTTTTTAGTTTGCTGATGCCCCTATGAGAAAACAGCGCGCCCTCTCAAAAGCTCTTTGAAAAATGAAATTTAGCCAACTTTCCTCTCTCTCTTTCTTTTTATTTTAACACGCCCGATAGCTTCCTTCGGTGCGTAAAAAAAAAAAAAAAACTTCTTTTTGTTCGAATTGTTCCAAAATACCAACACTTATTTTTCACGTTTCTTACGCGCTGTTTTAGAAAAAGATTAACAGAGAATAGCAGAAGAATAAACAAAAAAAAATGATTAGCAAGGGTTGTGTACACACCTGTTGGGACGGGTCTTGTGAAGTGGACAACTGTGACGTATTCATACTCGTATCGCTCCAGTTCTGAGAGTCGTTCAAGCCTTGTGACAGACCAGGGTGTACAGCCTGCCCGGGACTTGTCAGACCACCGGTGTCGCCAGCAATGTTCATACCAGGGAAGGCCGCCTGTCCCATAAGCAATCCCGTTCCGTATGCGTCCGTACCGGGCTCATGCTTAACCACAACCAAGTCCGCATCGTGCTGGCGTTCCTCCTTCACTGCCATTCCCGAAGCCGTATAGGAACTGTTTGTCAAATCCTCCTCCTCCTCCCCCAAGTCCTCTCCATTATCCACCTCGCCATCACTCTCACTCTCCCGGCTTTGTTTCGCCTCCGTACCACCGTCCATGTTACTGCGAGTCGCCTTGCGTTTTCTCCGGCGTTTCCGTGGCGAGCCACTCTTGCTGTCCGTCTCGGATTCCGACTGCGAGACCTTTTCTTCAACATCCTCGTCCTGTTTCTGCGACGCTATGGCCGATCTCACAATCTCCTTGATGTTGACGAGAAAGACATCTTCCTTATCGAGCGTGATGCCAATAAGAGCTTCGACGCTGAACTCCTGCTTATACTGGAGACCATTCTTGCACAGGAGCGTGATGGTGTCCGTCAGGAGTTCCCGCAGTCTCTCTTGTTCTGCACTCAGCTTCATGGTCTAAAAACACCAAGTAATAACAGTGACCAAGCTGGAAAGAGCCAGAAATAGAAATTGGAAACGGTGAAAATAAAATAATATGCATACTTTCTCTTTACGCATGTTAGCCAATTAAATTTTAAAATTCGTTGAAATAACCCTCAAAAATTTTCTCAACTGTTACCCAAAGAAAAATTCGACAAAACGTTACCGCGATTTTGTATATTAACGTCTACATGTGATATTCATGGTTCCTGGTGATGCAGAAATGAGGAGTTCTTTTTAAGTGTTCAGTTCACACGTAACACATTTTTTTAAGTGTTGAAACGTTCCGTGTCCACATCGCTTCCGCGTATGTTAGTTTACACCTGCGATGTCATCCCTTTGTTCTGACATCCATTATTTAAATGTAATGGACTGGTGGGAGTCCATTATTTTAAATAATGGATTCTTTGCTGTTGCGAGTCAATTATTTTAAAACAATGGAGTCGCTGCTGTTTGAAATGAAAAATAACTAACTGCCCATTTTACTTTCGTTTCGGACAATTTGGCGTGTCGACCAAAATATTAAACAAGTGTATCAGTGAAACTGATCTTAGTACCGCCGAAAGATATTTGAATGTACACTCCTTCGACCAAAAGCTCACTGAAAAATCGCAAGTAAAGAAGCAGGAGGGTGGTGGACGGAATTTTGGTTAGCGAACAAAAGTAGAAGCATCGTGCCTCCACAAATAAAATTTTTTGTCCTGTTGGAAGTTTTATATTTTCGTCCATTTTGGTCAAATCCCAAACAAATCCCACGTCGCACAATCGCAATATATATTCCTTCGCTCCATAAACCTCAAAAGGCTTCCGTCCAGAATAACTGAGAAATTGCGCGTAAAAAGGTACCCCCACAGGGGAGCACGACAACTCACCCAAAAACCAACTCACCCAAAAAATCCTTGGACAACTCACCCAAAATCTTGGACGACTCACCCAAAATTTTGGACAACTCACCCAATAATTTTGGACGACTCACCCAAAATTTTGGACGACTCACCCAAAGTCTTGGACGACTCGCCAAAAAAAAAATTTTATCATTTAACCGCAAATAAGTCAGCGTTTTTCTTTCGATAATTAAACTTGCATAATTTTCGGTGAACAGAGTTAGTTAGTTAGTTAGTTATTTGATTGGTTTAACGACACCGCCAACCTGTTGTAGGTCATATTGTGTCATTCCTGGTAACTTTGTCGAATTTATACTTTATTGATTAAAAATGATTATAAAATAAAATCTTAAATATACTAAAAAATATACTAAAAATAGACTTAATGGTAGTCTACACATAGGAATACATATTAATCTCTTTTAAAAATTCTAGGACCTTGTTGGAATTTACCTTCTCAAACAGCTCTCTCATGGAATCAACTCTATAATAACGGGGGCGAATGTGATTGAAGTCTATACAATCTATCAAGATGTGTTTTACTGTATACCGTTCCTGACAACTTATACATTCGGGTTGTGGTTCACCTCTTAAGAGGTGTTTGTGAGTAGTGTAAGAATGTCCTATTCTTAATCTGTGAATTACCATATCGTCGCGAAGGCCATTTAGGGAGGGCAATTTGCGCCCTACCACAGGGTTAATTTGGTATAGCTTATTGTCTGTTTGTTCATCCCAATATTGTTGCCATAGATTTTTGACATATCTAGAAATATGGCACTTAAAATCTGACGACGGTATAAGGAAATCTGAGCAGTCTTGGTTTAACGCTTCTTTGGCGCCTTTGTCGGCTGCCTCGCTGCCCGGGATTCCAACGTGGCTCGGTACCCAACAAAATATTATCTCTTTGCCAGCTTTTACCACTTCGTCGTGTTTTTCTATCAAGTCCAAAATTATTGGGTTGGATACCTGTAAGTTTTCTAGTGACTCAAGCACTGACATGGAGTCCACGCACAATATGAATTTTTTGTAGCGGCTAATCTTGACAATTTGCATAGCTAGCTGCAGGGCTCTAACTTCTGCAGAGAAAATAGAAGACCCATCAGGGAGCCTGGTTCTGAATGTATTATTTTCTGTGACAATAGCTGCTGCAGCCATGTCCTCAAGTTTGGAACCATCGGTATATATGAAATGGTAGTCATTATAATTATCCTTTAATTCTGCAAATTTTGACTGAAATACACACGGGTTATGTTCGTTCTTTTGTGGACTCAGAAAGGGTCTTCAAGACCACAGGTTTCGTTAACTTCCAAGGGGGTTGGTTAGGTATTTTGTAATTTGCAACAGATTCAATGATTATACCTGCTTCCTGCAGGTGTGGTATAATCCTAGTTCCAAAGGGGGGGATAGCATTGGTACCTCTATCCGCATAATGTGATCCGAAAACAATCTGATGAGTAGGGTTATTTCTATTGGCGTAAAGTTTTAAACAATACTGCATGGCAAGTTTTAACCGCCGTATATTGAGAGGTTGGTCATTTGCCTCAACGTGTAAACTGTCGGCTGGGGATGTTCTAAAGGCATTTAAACATGTTCTTAAGCCTTGATTCTGTATCGGTTCTAGCATCTTGAGATATGATGGTCTAGTTGAACCATAAACTATACTGCCATAGTCCAGTCGCGATCTAATTAGAGCTCTATACAACATGAGTTTAATATCACGATCTGCTCCCCAATCGTGGGAGGAGATGACTCTCAGTAAATTTAAGGCCTTCTGACACTTTCTTCGGAGGTGTTTGATATGTGGGATAAAACTAAGTTGGCTATCAAAAATTAAACCTAAAAATTTGTTTTCCTTGACAACAGGGATTTGCACGTTAGAGATGTGTAAAACTGGATCGTCGTGCTGTTTTCGTTTTTTACAAAAGTGTATACAAACCGTTTTGGTTTGTGAGAATTTAAAACCATTCTTATTCGCCCAAACTTGGAGAGAATAAATACTCTGCTGAAGACGACGCTGTATTAAATTCATACTTTTGCCTCTACACGACATGGCAAAATCATCCACGAAGAGTGAGCTATCTATCCCCTGTCTCAGTGTATCTTTTATATTGTTGATTTTTATTAGGAAAAGTAGAATTGAAAGGATGCATCCTTGGGGGTTAGTTAGTTAGTTAGTTATTTGATTGGTTTAACGACACCGCCAACCTGTTGTAGGTCATATTGTGTCATTCCTGGTAACTTTGTCGAATTTATACTTTATTGATTAAAAATGATTATAAAATAAAATCTTAAATATACTAAAAAATATACTAAAAATAGACTTAATGGTAGTCTACACATAGGAATACATATTAATCTCTTTTAAAAATTCTAGGACCTTGTTGGAATTTACCTTCTCAAACAGCTCTCTCATGGAATCAACTCTATAATAACGGGGGCGAATGTGATTGAAGTCTATACAATCTATCAAGATGTGTTTTACTGTATACCGTTCCTGACAACTTATACATTCGGGTTGTGGTTCACCTCTTAAGAGGTGTTTGTGAGTAGTGTAAGAATGTCCTATTCTTAATCTGTGAATTACCATATCGTCGCGAAGGCCATTTAGGGAGGGCAATTTGCGCCCTACCACAGGGTTAATTTGGTATAGCTTATTGTCTGTTTGTTCATCCCAATATTGTTGCCATAGATTTTTGACATATCTAGAAATATGGCACTTAAAATCTGATGACGGTATAAGGAAATCTGAGCAGTCTTGGTTTAACGCTTCTTTGGCGCCTTTGTCGGCTGCCTCGTTGCCCGGGATTCCAACGTGGCTCGGTACCCAACAAAATATTATCTCTTTGCCAGCTTTTACCACTTCGTCGTGTTTTTCTATCAAGTCCAAAATTATTGGGTTGGATACCTGTAAGTTTTCTAGTGACTCAAGCACTGACATGGAGTCCACGCACAATATGAATTTTTTGTAGCGGCTAATCTTGACAATTTGCATAGCTAGCTGCAGGGCTCTAACTTCTGCAGAGAAAATAGAAGACCCATCAGGGAGCCTGGTTCTGAATGTATTATTTTCTGTGACAATAGCTGCTGCAGCCATGTCCTCAAGTTTGGAACCATCGGTATATATGAAATGGTAGTCATTATAATTATCCTTTAATTCTGCAAATTTTGACTGAAATACACACGGGTTAGTTCGTTCTTTTGTGGACTCAGAAAGAGTCTTCAAGACCACAGGTTTCGTCAACTTCCAAGGGGGTTGGTTAGGTATTTTGTAATTTGCAACAGATTCAATGATTATACCTGCTTCCTGCAGGTGTGGTATAATCCTAGTTCCAAAGGGGGGGATAGCATTGGTACCTCTATCCGCATAATGTGATCCGAAAACAATCTGATGAGTAGGGTTATTTCTATTGGCGTAAAGTTTTAAACAATACTGCATGGCAAGTTTTAACCGCCGTATATTGAGAGGTTGTTCATTTGCCTCAACGTGTAAACTGTCGGCTGGGGATGTTCTAAAGGCATTTAAACATGTTCTTAAGCCTTGATTCTGTATCGGTTCTAGCATCTTGAGATATGATGGTCTAGTTGAGCCATAAACTATACTGCCATAGTCCAGTCGCGATCTAATTAGAGCTCTATACAACATGAGTTTAATATCACGATCTGCTCCCCAATCGTGGGAGGAGATGACTCTCAGTAAATTTAAGGCCTTCTGACACTTTCTTCGGAGGTGTTTGATATGTGGGATAAAACTAAGTTGGCTATCAAAAATTAAACCTAAAAATTTGTTTTCCTTGACAACAGGGATTTGCACGTTAGAGATGTGTAAAACTGGATCGTCGTGCTGTTTTCGTTTTTTACAAAAGTGTATACAAACCGTTTTGGTTTGTGAGAATTTAAAACCATTCTTATTCGCCCAAACTTGGAGAGAATAAATACTCTGCTGAAGACGACGCTGTATTAAATTCATACTTTTGCCTCTACACGACATGGCAAAATCATCCACGAAGAGTGAGCTATCTATCCCCTGTCTCAGTGTATCTTTTATATTGTTGATTTTTATCAGGAAAAGTAGAATTGAAAGGATGCATCCTTGGGGGAAGCCTTCCTCTTGTTCAAAGTATTCTGAGAATATTGTACCAAGGCGAACCCTGAATCGACGGTCGTCCAGGAATCCTTTTATGAACTGGGGCAGACGGCCTCGGAGGCCGAAATCAAAAAGATCCTTTAGTACTCCGTGTTTCCATGCTGTGTCATAAGCTTTTTCCAAGTCGAAGAAAACGGTAACAACATGTTCCTTGTTATTGAAAGCTTCTTTCACAAAAGATTCTAGTCTTACAAGATGGTCCAGAGTGCTCCTTTGTTTCCTAAAGCCACTCTGTATGTCGGCAAGCAAGTTGTTTCTTTCCAGGTACCATTTTAATCTTTCAGCTACCATTCGCTCAAATGTTTTGCACAGGGCACTTGTCAAGGAAATTGGTCTGTAATTCTGAGGATTTCGTGGATCTTTGTTTGGCTTTGGTATTGGTATTATTGTGGCTTCCTTCCATATTTCTGGAAAAGTGTCGGAATTCCAGGTATGATTTAACAATTCTAAAAGGATCTTTAGGGTATGGTCTGGCAAATGTCTAAGCATCTGATAATGTATGTCATCTGGTCCTGCTGCTGAATCATGGGAACTACCTATGGCCTTTCTCAATTCATTAAGAGAAAAGTGCTCATTATACGCTTCGCTGTTGTCAGAATAGAAGTTAAGAGGATTAGTTTCTTCTGTTTCTTTATAACGTCTAAACTCGTGGCTATAGTTTTCGGAAGATGAGTTATGTTCAAATGTTTCGCCTAAGGTATCTAAAATGTCCTTTGGGTCGGTGATCATATTATTGTTAGCTTCTAGATGGCTTACTGTGCTAAAAGTGTTCTTGCCAGATATTTTTCTAACCATGTCCCAGGTCTTTTTTAGAGAATTATTTGTGTTGAGTTGAGAAACATATTCATGCCAGGACTCTTGTTTGCTTTTTCTGACTGTTTTACGCGCAACTGCCTTGGCCCTTTGATATTCTATTTTTCTTGTAATGTCTGGGTAGTCTGAAAAATTTTTGAGAGCTTGTTTACGAAGCGCTATGGATTCTTTACAAGCGTCATTAAACCACGGTTTGTGTGGTTTCTTGCGGGATCCTGATGTCCTTGGGATAGATTTTTCACACACTCCATGGAGAAGAAAGGTAAATAATGAGATATGTTCGTCTTCATCATCAGTAAAATGTTTCCTTTTGATACTCTGATGACATAATTCTTGGAATTCTGACCAGTCTGCTTTCTGAAACTTCCATTTTGGGGATCTTTTTTCGTGGTATGCTTTAGACTCAGACAATAAAATAGGAAAGTGGTCACTGCCGTGGAGATCACCCAACACTTTCCAATTAAAATCAAGATATAAATTAGCAGATGCTATAGAAAGGTCAATAGAGGTTTTTGAACCAGTACCAGGGTGAAGATATGTGTATGACTTGTCGTTGAAAATGGTTAAATTATGATGGTTAAGGAGATTTTCTACCAATTTTCCCTTCAAATCTACGTAACTATTGCCCCACAATGTACTGTGAGCATTAAAGTCGCCCACGAATAGGACTGGCTTAGGTAACTGATTTATTAGGTCATTCAACTCTTCTAGTTGAGGTCTCAATTGTGGTGGCAAATAAATATTACAAATTGTGAAAGTTTTGCCAAGCGTGATACGAATCGCCTGGGTCTGGAAAGGCGTATTTAGTTTAATTTCGCTTTGTAAGAGATCACTTCGAACAAACATAGCGATTCCACCCGTCGCTCTGTCATCCGATGAGGGTTTGTTGTATGACGTATATCCTCTAAGTTTTGGTGGATTGTCGTTTTTGCTGAATGTTTCCTGAAGACAAAATACTGCCGGATCATTTAAGTGCATAAGTGTTAACAATTCATGGTAGTTGGTCCAAAAACCTCTGATATTCCAATGAATTATTGTCATCGTTACTTGCTAAGAGCTCGATTTCTGTTAATCGTTACTTTTGGAGGCTTTTCATTTGAGCGGGGTGGCTTAGGGGAGGTTCTGCCTGCAGGTCTCCCATCGCCAGCATCCATAAGAGGGGAGTATCTATTCCCACTCATTTCCTCCGTAAGGTTTGTGCGCAACCTCTGTTTGGCAAGTTGAGCTCTTTGTTTGAGTCTTGCCTTTGTTTCGTGGCCCAGCTGAGAGGATTGGGGGCTTGGAGTACAAGACCCGTCTCTCTTCCCTGACAGCTCAGGAGATGTGCTTGGTAAAGACTCACAAAGACTGGAGTCCGTTTCAGTTTTAGTTTCTTTTGTTTTTCTAGAAGGCCGTTGTTGCTTTGGTGGCGAAAAAAACTTTTGTTCCGTAATCCATGTGATGTCAGTTTGACAGGCAGAATCCTGAAACTTGGGTCTTACTGAGCTAGCATATGTTTTCGCATTTGATGGGAGGAGGGTAGCAGCCAGTTTTCGGGCTTCGGGATAAGACACCGATTTTTCAAATTTTATCTGTTGCACTTTCTTTTCAGCATGCCACCGCGGACAATCCTTGGATGAAGCCGGGTGGCTGCCCATGCAGTTTATGCATTTGGGGTTGTGAGAGGTACATGAACTATATTCATGCCCTTCCTCCCCGCATTTTGCGCAGGTGGGTTTTTGATTTCTGCATTTGTCTTTGTTATGCCCGTATTTCTGGCAGTGGAAACAACGAATAGGGTTCGGAATATATATTTTCACTGGTAGGCTTAAATATCCAACTTTTATATTGCCTGGCAAAGTAGGCTTGCAGAAGGTAAGGACAAATGTTCCTCGTTGGCCCAAAGGTCGCGCTGCTGTCACACCCTGGTCCTGTAGTCCATCGGTGAACAGATATTTATTGCAATTTTTGCTAAATGCAAATCGCTCGGAGTCGCTCGTGTTAATCCTAATAGTGCGGCACATAGTTAGAAGCTGAAAATTAATTATAAAGTGCAATTAACTTAACAATGGCCTGTCACCACTGGGCCTCTTATTTGTTAGAATATTAAGGAGATTTTTCCGGAGTCGTGCACCGAATGACATTATGACTGAATAAACTAACTTTGCTCGTATTAAATGCATTTGAGATCTGTATTGATATGTAGTTACACACTTTAATGAACGAATGTTTCACTTAAATAAAAGTTTTACTTAAATTTTAGTCATTTTGATGTTGTTACTAACTTCAAATACAAATTTAACCAGGGGAAAAGATGCAGGCTGAATTGTAAACATCAATAAAATATTTTTAAAAGCCTCTTATAAACATTTCACACCGTCTGTAAAATTGGGTGAGTCGTCCAAGAGCTTTGGGTGAGTCGTCCAAAACTTTTGGGTGAGTCGTCCAAAGGTTTTGGGTGAGTTGGTCATGTTTTGGGTGAGTTGGTTTTTGGGTGAGTTGTCTGACATCCCCCCCACAAACAAAAAAATTGGTCAAGTTTGAAGTTTCAGTTTCGTCACTTTTTGGTCAAATTCAGAAATAACCCAAGGTCGTACAACTGCAACACATTTTATTACTTCCCACAAAAAAATCAAAAGCCTGCGGTTAAAGGTGACTGAGAAATCGTGCGTACAAGTGGGGGCTTCTTGCCCCAACAAACAAAACATTTTGTCAAGTTTCAAGTTTCACAGTTTCGTCAATTTCTGGTCAAATTGTAACAAAAATCCAGGTCACACAACTCCAACATATGTTGTTACTTCCCACAAAAAATCAAAAGCCTGCGGTGAAACTTGAGTGAGTAATTGCGCGTACCAAAGTGGGGGCACTGGTGGGGGACAGACGGACAACGAGCGTTTTATAAGTTCCCCACTCCGTGTGTACCGCGGCGGCGAAGCTAAAACAACCACCGTTCCATGTGTTGAACAACCCCCCCCCCCCCGGTCACCCTCCCCCGTCTCCCCCTCGCCGCTCACGTTCCTCAATCCCCCTCACGCCCTCTCCTCCGTCGTTTTTTTTTTTTCTTTTGTGTGTGTTTACTAAATTTTACGAAAAAATTTGCATCCAATGTGTAATTCAGCTGGGAATTTTCATTAACGATATCCAAGAACTCTTTTTCCATGTTTACACTTCGCACACCACCCACTGAATGAAAGACTCTGAACTGTCCATTATTTTTTTTCTCACACCTTGTTTACTGATTTCAAACCAGACAGCGCGTGACAAAATGGGTCACAACAAAGTGGGCGACATAATTTCAGACCAGACTTTTGTTAGCGACAGTCCAGGGAATTGGTTGTGAATTGTGTAAACTAAGTCAGATACAGAACTCAGAGGCGCTGCCTCGGAACTGTCCATTATTTGAACTCTTGGACCCTCTTCGTACTGTATCCTATACAGAATGTTCAATAGCACAGTCTGTAACGTCGTTTATTATGCTGTTAATTAAACATCTGCTGAGAAAGACAAGGTAAATACAACTAGTGGACTTCCATTCTTGATATAATGCAAACTAGAGCGGCCAGTGCACACAAAACATAAGAGTGCAGGCTTATATTACACACTTTCAATCGATACCTACTTAAGTTTCTTGTTTTTGTGAACAAAAACAAATGTCTCCCCGACCAAACCCATGACCCCCCCTCCCCCCTCAAACTGAAACAAAATATTCATTTCTGCAAACATAACCTTCATTCATTGTAAAAATCATAAAATAAACCAAACAGATGGTGGTCACTAAAACAGACATAAATGAGCATCTTTTTTCATCGGAGTCTGAAAGGTGGTCGCTAAAACGGGTTTTACTGTAGGCCCCTCTTATCCAGATCTGAAGTTGGTCGCTATAGCAGTTTTACTGTACGTTACATTTTTATCCGGGTCTGGAAGGTGGTCAAGACAGGCAGGTTTTACCGTACGTCTTTTTACCTGAATGTGGAAGGGGTCACGACAAACGGTTCTTACCTTACATCTTTTTATCCGGGTCTTGAAGGTGGTCGGGATTTTTTTTTTTTTTTTTTGCTGACCATCATCCTCCACACGCCCCCCCCCCCCCCCCCGCCCCTCAGCTATTTACTGTAGGTCCGACTATAAACACAACTCTAACCCTTTTACCCAAGGCAACGGTAACAGTCTGTACCCTAAGTGTAGTTATAGCCATGATAGACTACCTTGTCTTCGCACATTCCCATCGGCCAAATAGCACTAGCAAGGCATTCTTCATAACTGCGCATCAGAGATGACGCACCTCGGTGGGAGAAGGGGGAGGCATTTCGTAGGCAAAATGGTGAGCTGCTCCTCATAACACAAGATATCAGACGACCCAATTTAATAGCGAAAAATGCTTCTGCACACAATGCTAATCGATACAGCATGGCTCCTATATAGAGCACATCTTGGTAACCTAATCAAGTATGCGGCGAAAAAAAAAATCAATAGCTAGAGCTGCTTAGAGCTATAATACGACAATAGCATTCCATGACCTCGTAGATAACGATCCATCATGCACCGCAACTGACACTGACCCCTGACTGAGTGGCATGTTACGTAACAACCACAGATGAGAAATGCACAAAAACTTCAATTTCAGGCAATAACAAATAGCAATGGACCGACAATAATGCTGTTACTGTTTTGAATCTTTCTAAAGAATGCAGGAACACTAGAGAATCTTCGGGAAAATCTTCCGAAATCCCCAGCGCAGTTAACACGCATGCATAGATAACAAAGCAGCCAAAAATGGGGAGGTTAGGGTGGGGGGGGGGGGCTGTTGACGTTATGCACCTTTCTTGATTTTCTATACGAGTTCAATAATGTTTAATAAAACCGTGTGACCTATTCGAGGAATAACTACACCAAATTTAAAGTCGATCCGACTTTCCGATGTCGAGATGTTTTGCTTAAGAACTGATAACTTTTTACCTGTCAAAAGTTGAAACAGTCGTCTGACTGAACCAAGGAATATCCATATAAAATTTTAAGTCGATATAACTTTCCGTTATCGAGATATTATGCATAAAAGATCTGGTTCAAAATATACACATTTTACGCGATGACGTCATACGCCGCTTTCGTTCGTTCTTCTCGTGAAAAATATTTAGAGTTTCTTTCGGACCTACCAAGCAATAATCCAAAGTTTCACCTTTCTCCGGCGTCCAGCAGCTGAGAAATTTCGCACACAAGATTTTTACGCAATGACGTCATACACCCGCCCTAATCACGTGACACGCCAAAAATTGATAGAACAGTCCGGCTGACCCAAGGAATATTCATATAAAATTTGAAGTCGATAGGACTTCCCGTTATCGAGATATTTTGCACACAAGACCTTGTTTATAAAATAAAACATATTTTACGTGATGACGTCATACGCCGCATTCGTTCGTTCTACTCGCGAAAAAATCCTATAGAGTCTTTCGGACCTAACAAATAACAATCCCTCCAAGTTTCAACTTTCTCCGATGTTCAGTAGCTGAGAAATTTGGCACATAAGATTTTTACGTAATGACGTCATACTCTTGCCCTAATCAGGTGACATACGTAAAAAGTTGACAGAACCGTCCGACTGACCCAAAGAATATCTATGTAAAATTTGAAGTCGATAGGACTTTCCGTTATCGAGATATTTTGCACACAAGACCTTGTTTATAATATGTACATATTTTACGTGATGACGTCATATGCCGCATTCGTTCGTTCTACTCGCGAAAAAAATATATAGGGTCTTTCGGACCAACCAAGCAACAATCCCACCAAGTTTCAACTTTCTCCGATGTTCAGCGGCTGAGAAATTTCGCACACAAGATTTTTACGTAATGACGTCATACGCCTGCCTTAATCACCTGACATGCGCTAAAAATTGATAGAGCCCGCCGACTGATCCAAGGAATATTGATATAAAATTTAAAGTCGATAGGACTTTCCGTTATCGAGATATTTTGCACACAAGATCTTGTTCAAAATATATACATATTCTGCGTGATGACGTCATACGCCGCATTCGTTCGTTCTACTCGCGAAAAAAATCTACAGAGTCTTTCGGACCAACCAAGCAATAATCCCACCAAGTTTCAACTTTCTCCGATGTTCAGCGGCTGAGAAATTTCGCACCCAAGATTTTTACGTAATGACGTCATACTCTTGCCCTAATCACGTGACATGCGTCAAAACTTGATAGAACCGTCCGACCTTACCAAGGAATAATTCGATCAAGTTTGAAGTCAATCCGACGTTTCGTTCTCGAGATATCTTGCACACAACACTTTGTTCACAACAGACTGACACACACACACACACACACACACACAGACACACACACACACGTACACACATACACACACACAGAACGTACAAACACTATATGTCTCCCCTTGGTCGGGGAGACATAAAAATAACGTAAGATCCTGTTATGAGATAGCGCCATCAACTTATCGAAACGGCATAGCCATTTTGCAATTCCCATTGGTTGTAAACGGCCGAAATATTACAGCTATTTTAGTATCTGAGGTGTTGGCTATTCAGTCAACCGTTGTGGGTCGCAGGTTACTCACTTCCGGCCAACAAAAACAACGGACAGCACCAGAGTGCGACCGTAATCCGTCGGTGACATACAGGCATTATTTTAGGTGCATCTCTCTCTACTAAAGAAGGTAGTTATCCGGCTAGGATCATTCATCACTAATGAGGAATGAGAACGAATAGTTAGAGTATATCCAAAGTCACGGAATTATACAAATCGCAGGTGGCTGAAAAGAAGTTTCTTTTGTCAAATATCGCAAAAAATTCAGTTGAAAGATTTGGCAAATTTGCACACATTTTCCCATCCGTAACAGCGAAGACATTACCAAGATGAAAGGAGAAACCGACGAATTTTGAAAAAAAAATAGACTTGGTAGAAGGCTTCATAAGCAACATTGTTGCCAAAAGTAATCGGACAGGATCTGTGGGACGAACACTTTCTGGACTTCTCTTACTTTCCGTTTTGCCGAAATGGTACCAAAAATACCGCAACTGCATTAATACTTTTTAAGTATAACAAGTAAGTATTTGTGAAACACAAGCAGGCCCCAACCGCCCCCAAATTCATAGGGATATAAAGTGATGACGGACACGCGGACGGACACCCCAAACCTATAGGCCCCAAACCGAAGGGTTGGGGCCTAACTAACCACCTTAAACAACACTAACGCTATAGCATTCATGCAAACACACACAAAAGTAAATAAATTGATTCCTGACTGCGGTTCGAACTCACAACTCTTGCTTCTATATGAGAAAGAACCATAAACTTTGCCTATAAAACCAATAAATCGCGAAATAAGCCTGATGCAGGAGCTTGAGAGGAAATTCCAGTTAAAATTTCAAAGCAATCGGGTCGGACTGGCAGGAACAGGGGCATTTTTTGGCAAATATTTTGCCCAAATCGCCAAAAAAAAAAACAAGTAAGTATTTGTGAAACACAAGTAGGCCCCAACCGCCCCCAAATTCATAGGGGTACAAGTAAGTATTTGTGAAACACACGCAGGCCCCAACCGCCCCCCCCCCAAATTCATAGCGGTATAAAGCGATGACTGACAGACCGACAGACAGACACCCCAAACCTATAGGCCCCAGTCCGAAGGGTTGGGGCCTGATTATGGCGCACAGGTTTTATGGTCAGATAACAATTTTTTACTGAGAAAAATATGTGTGTTCTTGAGATCAGGATACCGAATCCCGCATTATCGCCGACAACAAAAACAAATCCACAGTTGCAAAATCACGCTTTACTCTGGTTTGGGAGTTTCGCTGAGGTCGAAAATAATTCGTCAGGGTACTTCTCAGTGTGCTTTTAAAGAACAAGTGGATTTTTGGCCAATTTGGCCAAGATCACGGGATCGAATTAGGCCAAAATGGCCAAAAGGCACATCTACAAGTCGAGACCTTTCAAATGAGCCCAACATCAAGTCTCTAGGCCTCTGCGTTCTCGAGATATCGCTTGTACAAAAAAGCGATGACGGACAGACAGACAGACGGACGGACAGACAGACACCCCAAGTCTATAGGCCCCCAACCCTGTAGGTTTGGGGCCTAACTAGTGCGATACCAGTTCAGCTTATAAAGATCTGCAAAAGCGGTTGTTCGAGCATTGGGACGAGTTCAACGAGCAGCCTGTTACAGTGGCAAGGATCCACCGTCGTTTGCTCGTGTGATGCCATCACTAAAATGACATGATTTGTTTATTATTTCAAGGCAATACAAGTATTCAGTGAACACTAACAGGCCCCAACGCCCCCAAAATTGTAAGGGGTCGTCTATGGTTTTGAACCTGTTGGCCAGTTTAGGCCAAGAAAAATAAATGTCCTACTTCTGCTCAAAACTTTGAAAAACAATGATACTGGCTGGCGGAAAATCTTTTTTTACCCCAAAAATTTAGCAGATCACGTGACCGAATTTGGCCAAAATGGCCTAAAGGCACATCTACAAGTCGAGACTTTTCAATTGAGCCCAACATCAAGTCTCTAGGCCTCTGCGTTCTCGAGATATCGCTTGTACAAAAAAGCGATGACGGACAGACAGACACCCCAAGTCTATAGGCCCCCAACCCTTTAGGGTTGGGGCCTAATAAAGCGATGACGGACAGACGGATGGACACCCCAAACCTATAGGTCCCAATCCGAAGGGTTGGAGCCTAAAAATTCACACTGTGGACAGGATTACCCAGGGAACATTCCTACTAAATTTCAAAACAATAGGACCAGAATTTCTGAAGAGTAACATTTTGAAAATTTTTTTGGACAAATACATAACGGGTGACTGATCTCTCACAAGACATGAGTATAGCCTCACGAGATAGTTGGCTTGGCTGAAAAACGTTTTTTCTCAATACAAAATTATTATCTGATCATCAAAAATGTGCGCTATAATTGTACTGAATTGCTGCATCCCTTTTCGCGCGCCAAGATTACATTACATCAATGGAAAGTTCTATTATTGGAACTGTGACTCTTGTTGTTACAGGAAGACTGAAAGAGAAATCAAGGACTCAAGTGTTGACTGACAGTCAATCACTTGGCCAGTCGCAAAAGATGACTCGAGTGTGAATTGTTTGGCTGGAATTTTGTATTACAGGCACATCAGAGCACGCGTACGATAAATTCGCCATAAAATACCCATCCATGTATCTATGATGAAAATCAACAAGTAGGGCGAAAGGAAATAAAGAGGTGTACAGTATCTATCGGAAACGGACTGTATGATCATCAAAATGCAATGCATATGGGTCACACGCACTCAGAAATATAAGCCAATTCATGGTTTCAAGAACTCAGTAGAGGAAATTCGCGCGATCCCAGTGGTGATAAAAATTAACACAAAAGGAAAATAGATTATTGATTGATTTTCTCTGTCAAAGCTTGCCTATAGAGTGTCAAGACTTAAAAGTGAATCATGAAAATTTAGTGATGACATTATTACACTTATTTCAAAGTGAGTTTGATGTTTTTCCATTAATTCCTATGCAGGTTTATTCCCCGAAACTAGAGTCCTGTTCTCCCGTGAGAGTGGAAGAGAACGAATGGAAACAGTAGACCCAAATTGGTGAAATGAAAACGAACATCTTCTGTAGCTGATAACAATTTTCATTTGCCAAGTATCACAAACTAAGGAATATTTGAGTAGAAGGGTTGCCAAACCTGCATCTGACTTATTTAGTGGAGTCGGAATTAACATTTTGTTTCAGTTATTATTATCTACTCTAACCAATGTTATCCAGGGTTCATAGTCGATTTTCAAAATCAAATTCCATGATTTTTCCACGATTTTTCCAGGATCTCAAATTTTTTCCAGGTATTGTTTTTGTGAGGTTTTCACGGATATATATATATAAAAATGAACGAAAAAACAGTTTCAACCCATTTTTTAATTCTGTAAAATACAAAATGGTAACTGAACTATAACTAAATTGACATGCCCATATAGCACCCTTCCCAGAGCTATATGAGGCTCATCGAGTCAAGATGTGCTTTTGGCTTGACACTCCCCCCCCCCCCCCCCCCCACCCATTTGCAAACAATTTTCTCACCGGATTTTCAGCGTTCTCAAAAATGACAGTTTTCTTGGAAATTGCAAAATAATTACCCATTTTCGTTTTCCATGATTTTTCCATGATTTTTGGCCTTTTTTTTTAAATTCCATGATTTTTCCAGGTATTGAAAAAAATGCCAAGTTTTCCAGGTGGCCTATGAACCCTGTTATCTCCTCTCCTTCGTAAACCACGTAGAAGAAACTGTACTTTCTTCGTCACGAAGAAATAAGAGACTCATTAGCAACTGTGCCTGTTTTGCAAAAAGGTTCTATAAGCCAATTCGCACTTTTGACTTTTGCCGAAAAGTTTTTGCGTTTCGGTTGAATTCAGGTGGGATAAGGATATAAAGAAATGATAGGAAAAAAACGGCAAAAATCAACAAAATTCCATTTTTCCAGATACATATTCACGTGTTGGTTATTAAAGGGACTGAATAATATGTAAAATAGTTTTTAAAAGATCATATGATGGCTTTAAAAATTTGAAGGTGTGCATGTTGAAAGAAAATTACAATTTTGATGATTTTCCCTTATCATTTCTTTATAATTTAACCCCCCAACATTTCCAGTCGAAACAACACCTCCACCGGAAAAATCCGGAAGTGCAAATTGGCTTATTGTGCAAGTTTCAAAAAATGTTTGAACAGAGACTTGTTTTGCATGATCTGTCCCTGACAGACCTTCTATGAGGAGTAAACGTAAGAGCTGACTTGGAGCTACGTAGCTCCAAGAAGCGGTCCGTTTGTTACGTTCTGACGGAGAGAAATAGGAAGTTATTTGAGCAAGAGCTGACTTAGCTCCAAGAAGCGGTGCGCTAAAAAGTTTACAGAGATATATACGATGCTATACAAGTCAGAGCTACTCGGAGCTAGAGCTGACTCTGAGCTACGAGTGGGTCGAGGAAAAAGAAGGCAATGTAAATTTACTCCAAACACCCTGTCAAAACAAACATAATTTCACTAAAACATTACCAAAGCCAACTCTTTTGTGTAGATTTTATGGCTGAATATTACAACATGTGATTACACGCCGTGCCTTTGTTAATTTGCCGCACACACAAGCTTTTACCGGAAACGGAAATACTTCAAAAAAATATGTGGGACGTGTTCGTTTTGCGTGAAGGCAAAATCAAAAACGATGGTTGATTTTATTTATCTCCAGTGGTCTTGGGACATTTTGTACCTTTGCCACTTTGTACCTTGCCATTTTGTACCTTCGCACAAAACGTTTTGTACCTTTTTGGGACCCTTTTTACCTTCCTGAAAGACGTTTTGTACCTTTACTGCCACTTTGTACCTTACCACTTTGTATTTTTAAGGTCATTTTGTACCCTCTTTAAGATGAGAAAAATTACAACCAAGATCAATTTTACATCCTTTATTGTCAATTTTAGCGTTCTTTACAATACAATACAATAGAATACACTTTATTTGCTATCGAGTAATCTGTAACCAGCAAAATAACAATGGAATTTTCTGATTGTCACCGATAACAGTCTAGTTGTTGCTACCACTAAATCTTTGGTCAGTCAGTCCACATAAATCGAGTGTTTACATGACAAATCTGAGTCTATGGCACAAACGCATAGATATGTCCAACAGCCTTGAATAACTACGAAGCTGATCTAGAGCCGTTTCGGTACTCCTCTCAGAATACTTGTATTTTAGCGGATGTAGCTCAGAATTTACTGGTCTGTGCAAATTGTAACTTTCCGTCCGACGCTACTTTGGCGTACACGGTTGTCACCAAAGCCTCTTCATGGAGAAGCCCTATAAGAACGTACAGATTCAGGTTTCCATGTTATCTAATTTAACAACGCAACGGAATTACAACAATATGAATAGCACAGTAAAACATTTAAAAATCATCCACGTATATTGCCAAAACTATTATATACTATTCTTGTTGTAAAGCAGTATAAACTACAAAAAGGATAGCCTAAAAGTCGAATTTCTTCAACTTATTTCCATAGTGGTCGCATGTAATGAAAGTACAGTTTCACAAGATGGCACAATTTCACATACAATGCTACACACACATATATGCACAGTTGAAATGCATATTACCTCATTAAGGACTAAAATCTAATAAACTCAGAAGTTTCTCTCATGACTTGGTTGGTGAACAGGAATTTCTTAATCTTAGCTTACTTATATCAATTCTGGAAGATAATGAAATACTATTTGGCAAGGAGTTCCATACTTTAATACTATTATAGACAAAAGAAGTGAGACCTTTTTGTTTCACAGATGGAGGTACATATAACATCGAGTTTCCAGGAGTAGCATAGGAGTGAATTTCTCGAACAAACTGTAAGTTACACATGTAAATGGAACCATTTAGTGATAAATTTTATACATCAGACAGAGAGACAGTAATTCAAATCTACCTTCAAGATCTAGCCAGTTTATCTTAGCAAGTAATGATGACTCTATATGAGTTCTAGGGTAGAGCTACATAACGGTATTTGTCTCTCTGATCGGTTTCGATGAATGAGCGTCAGGTAGCCCAGTCTTGTAGAGACGATGATCTGAAATCCCTCCTATTCTTGATGCACACACCTTTTCACACGTCTGACGCTAGTAATCTGTCGTTGCTTCCACAATCCATGCTTCACTAATACATCATCCCTTCGTCTCTGCACGAAGCTTTTCACTGTTACTTGTTCCCTGTCCTATATATCAATGTGGAATGACTTCAGATTGGACCTTTGCACGCAATAGTATCGCGAGCACAAAAGGCCATTACGACGATATTCATGCCAACTGGCCATGGAATAAAACTTACGATATGCGAGAGTTGCCCATGTGCGCCAAACGAAGCTAACTACGGATCAGTTTCTATACCTTCGCTTCTTTCGTTTCGCTTAAACTTCGGGTTTTGGTTCTTTATATTACCACTTGATACCACATATTCGGCGGAGATATCGTATGTGGAAATGATCTCGCAGAAATATTTCCGTCTACATAGCGTCTGCGTTTCGCTCTCGTATACTAGTTTGCAATTAGGGCGATGACATTATTATTTGTCTATCTTAGTCTAGGTTGGCGTCGCCGACTGACACAACAGAGTAAAATTCAGCCATCAGAGACAATGTCACAATGCTTAAGTATGTTTCAGCACTTCTTTGCTGCATCATGAAGTCTCTCTGTAATTATCTATATGCCACCAAGGCTATGAGCAAACAAGCACTCGGCAAAGACCAAGGATCAGAGTTTTGACAACTTTGATTTGGCGGCAAATCTACGTAGATGAATATGCTGATATCAGAACGTACTTGGATGCGCATACCTTTGTCAAGGTCGCGTAATACACACCTAAGCGTAAAAAGGGTGTTAGTTAAGACATATCCCTTTATCGCGTCGACCTCAAAAATCGCATTGAAATTTTGGAAATATACAATAAACTGTGCTTTTGAGTACCCGATTCAGTATGAGGTGTTCAAGTTATGGACAAAAGAGAAAAGACTTGATGGTTATCTCAGTTGGATCTATTTATTTTTCCCTTGCACATGTGTATTATAGAAGCATCTTTGAGCTTGTAGAACCTCTTCCATTCTTAGATACATTGAAATTAGCCTTGTCAGATTGGTTACCATGTGTGACCACCAAATGGGCTCTGAAAAGGTTTGACACGATGATCAGCTGAGGAACTATGGAGAGGTTCTGCTTGCTCCTAACAAGGTGACTATTAGATCAGTAACCATACATTGTACAAGGCATGGCTCGAGCTACCTTAACATTATTCCCGTCTTTCTGTCTTATAATCATGTAATCCAACAATTGTCAGTGTTTAGACCTTGAATGCATCCATGTTGCCTTTTTTCCACTTGTTGGAATAATTTGTTGGTGATGACTAGTTGATGTTATGAACGTTTTGAAAGGAGTAGCTGGTCATTTGAATAAGCTTTGTCAATGCTATGGCTGCCGAGGACACGAGGGACACTTGATAATCCCACCCTACCCTGGAATTGAAATCACCAGAAATTACGAAATAATCTGTGTGGACAGTGGAGCTAATTACACAGTCTAGATCCCCATGGAACACTTCCTTGTCTTAATCAGTATGGGTAATTGTTGGTGTGTACGCATTTAGTAGTGTCGCACAGTGCACTGAAAATTTTCATAATTTGAAATGAAATCTTCCAAAAGTCCCTATATCAGTGAGTGGTTATTAGCATCGTCTTTGACAAGTATTGGACGATGATATATAAAGGGTCGTCAATAAACATTAAGTAATTTTTAACTTTATAAAGTCCGATTCTTTGTTATGTCAATCATATGAATATTATATATGGATGCCTAATGTTGCTCCAAGAATTTATCGCTTGAACTCTTTGTTTGAGAACCCACATAATTTTAGAACTTTAGAACTCAGTTCATGCTTTTCAGATAACATTTTTGAATGCAAAAGAAACTGCGCATAGGCTTATGTAATACCAATGTTAGGTAAATTACATTTTGGCTGAATTTCTCTATCTAGTTTATGGGTGGTTATTTCGAACAAGCTGGAAATAGTAGCTGGGTGTTCAATATTCAGAAGGTCTTAAAATTGCTCAGTACACGAATAAAGGTATAGCTTAAAAGTTCGAATCAATTGCAGCAGTAAAATTAATAAGAAATAATTATACAGTCAGAACAGTGCCCAATGTGTGCATTTCTTTGCATATTTGAATAAATTTACAAATACATTTTGCAGACGAGTTTCTGACTTAAAGATTGTCTTTGGGCCATCACTATGATGGCAAAAAATGTTAGTTTTACGACTTTTAAAAAGGTGAAAATTTTCCTGCCTGCCGTTTGTCGAGTTTGAGTTTCAGGGTCTAAGCCTATCTGATATGCCTCTTGGTATTGATTCCAGTTTGTGGGTGATGTTTGAGCAGATCGCAAAAATCACGCCTAACACTGTCGCTGGAGTGTCTATACTGTAGTCTTTCAGTGACTTAGCAATGATTTACCAGTTTGTCTTTCAGTCTCACTGTTTTGTCGATAGATGGTTTTGCTTTAAAGAATCCGATAATCAGTTCTTGTTCGTATTCTTTTTACCACATGTCTAGATGCTCAGTCAGGCGCGGCTATCTTGTAGAGTGTGTGTAGCAGGTGATGATTGGGATCCTATTCTTGTACCTATCCCAAACAGGGTACGGCAGCGCTAATCCTGTAAATGTTGTCGAGTTTGAGGAGGATAAGAAGACCAATCTGTCTCTGATATAAGCTGAACACCTGTCGCCCTTCGATCCCTTTTGGTGTTGTGGATAGAGGCTGCTAATAGCCCCCTTCACTTGTCTCTGTTACAACTTCTTCATTGCCGAGGGACTTTCGATAGCCACGAAGACCTGCACTAAATAAGCGAGAATGGTTTGTGTAGAGAATTCCTGTCTCTCATCTAAAGCCTCTGATACTACACTGGTATCAAACTGACTAAGAGCAGGACAGCAGGCCCTCAATGGATGTTACATTTGGGAGTTTTCTTCTCCCAGACAGGATGCCCGAACTCATATCTATTTGCGGGAAGTTGATGGAGCCGGATATTTATGGGATGTAAAACGGTTGATTTCCGTTTTATTAGTCCCATTAAATGCTGCTGCTGGTTTATAAACCATTCTGCAGACGTGCAGTATTGTGGATATAGAATACTATACACTTGCAGTTCTACTCTCGTTAGGTTTTACTGTCAAAGCGATTTACTAGAGTATGAACGAAAGCTATCGTAGACCTACTGACGAGAAGAACGACAAAGAGAAGCAAAGCAATGGTGCTAATTGTCATTATTCAACGTGGCTGCCAGGCATTATTGAGTCAATGACAATAGTTATTTATTTGAATATTTCGAATTTATATACCTAGGAAAATAGAAATCAAATGTTAAGTAAAAAGCAACATTTTAATATCGGATTCAAAATTAATAATTTCTCTTTAAAAGATATGGTTTGCCTTGCAGCAGAGTATCCCGTAATGTCAGGACGATTTAGGATATCATTTTCTTACGCCCGCAACATCAACCTTGTACCTATACTAAAGTTGGTATTCTTAAGAAGCGTACCAGTTGTTTGCTATGATTTTTGGTTTTATTTTGTACAAATCTTTATTTAAGCATCAGTTTTCCTTGTTTCAATTTATGTTCAGGATTTTGCTAAGACAACATTTTTAGACACCGTTTAGTTTTGTCTTTTAATTATTTTTGTTAAAGCCCAAAGTTACTGTTATACAGAAACACGCTTTCTGCTGGTATTCTGACGACTCTTAGTTTTGTGGCCTGTGATTGACATCCACTGCTGATTTTAAAAGTGGCATAGGTACTCTTATCTTGTTGTTCTCTTCTTTGAATATGCTCGTCGGCACCCAATATACTTTTACAAACCTACACTTTGCAGTCATCACAGCAGTTCTTTTTACATGCTTGGTAAACATATAATTTCTTTCTTGTTTGTAATTATCTCTATGGGTTATGAGAAAATCTCAAATTTTCGGAGCTTTTATAATATTCTGGTGACACATGAGCAGTCTATGTGTTAATCAAACGATGTTTAGAGGCGCCGGATTATACAGACTCCTGGTATGGACGCCAAGAGTAACATCTTGTGGCACTTTGGGCACTGATTGGATTCCTTTGATGTTGAGAAGACCTGTAGGATAAATTGTTTGATAAAGATCACCCATATATCAAATATGAAATACCATAATTTCCGTTTCTAGCACTTTGCAATTTTTCCATTACCATTTTTTTTCGATTACCATTATTTCCGTGGCCATTTTATTTCGTTACCATTTTTCCTACTATTTTTCCTACACCCATTATAAAATAATATACGTGAATTAGACTGGGAAAAGAGTTGTTCTTGTCCACAAACATAAACGAAACACTCTGTCAAATTTTAAATGTTCCATACGCTACAGTCACACCGATGTAGGTGTGCACTTTAGTTCAAATTGCAACCAGTGAACCCGTTAACATGCTAAAAAATGCTCAAAATTGGTGTATCTTTACAAGAGGTTTAAATGAATTTAGCTTTTGCTATACATTTCAATTCAGATATAAATGCAACAATCGCCTGTTTAGTTTTGCCATGAAATTAGTGGCTATTTACAATTGAATAAGAATAGTATATGAGAATATTTAGCCTCGTGAAGGTATTACATATCATTTTCTTCTTCATCTTCTTTTTTTTCTTCTTCTTCTTCTTCTTCTTCTGAGTATTATTAATATTATTACTATTATTATAATGAATATGGGTATGAATTCTTATTTTCATTTTTTTCTTGTGTGAGCTTTATTTTTGTAAACTCATATATAGAACACCAATTTTATATTTAGCTGAAAATGAAGTGCGCAATATAAATTTTAAATACGGGTTTCAAAATATGAGTTTCTTTCTTACCTTGATCGTTCAAAATTAAAAAAAAATATTATGATACAATTTTTGGTAAGTCTTTTTATTAACTGAGTAAATTATGTAATTATGTTAATCGGTTCTGTACACTTGCCGTGTAATGAGTAACTTCCTATGGGGTGTCTTGCGCTGTCAATCAGTCATACGTCATCGCATGGTTAGTAATGCAGTAAGCAATAGAGATCAATCATACGTCATCGCGTGGTTACTAATGCAGTAAGCAGTGAGATTATAACTAGACCAGTGTTGTTTGTGTGTTTGACCAATGCAGTACGCCTGCCAAACAGATATCGCTAATAGTCCGAAATGAACCGTGCGAAAAATAGTTTCCAATTGCAATTGTAGACGGTGTTGTACAAAATTATTTCATAAGATGTCGTACAACTTTAATGGTTCGTATAAGGGTCTCGTAGTTGGTCATGCATTTATACAACGCGTACAAAACTGTGTTGATAAACTGGTGATTACAAGATGAATTTAGATTGATTTTGGAGTATTATTTTTCGTAACTTGTCTGGAGCTATCCAATACAAATACGATGAATTGAGATGCTTGTCGTCGTCATCGTCGCTGTCGTCATCGCCGTCGTTGTCGTCATCGCCGTCGTTGTCTTCATCGCTTGACATGACCACTTCTTCTTCCTCAAGATGTTCTAGATGTGCCTTTACCTTTGTGCTAAGTGGCTTGGCGCTACCATTTACAAGTGCATTTGCAACCCAGAACGGGTAGTCAGATCCTTCAGGATCTGGCATTTCTTGCTGCACTGTAGACACGTCTGAAGGAGCACCTAACTCTTCCACAGGCTTTCTTTGCTGTACTGTAGACACGTCTGACGGAGCCCCTAATGCTTCCTCCAAGGCTTTTTCAGCCTCTGCCATTGTACTCAGAAACGCAGGAGTCTCCTCCGCTGTTAAAACTGTATCTGTAAACGCCGTTGTTTCGTTGCCAAACACTCTATCAATTTCCATGTTGCTTGCTGAAGTTTCCATGATGTCTTGGCAATGAAATTGTTGTGAGTAGCGAACCGCCCTTTTTATACTACTCATATGTGGAGTTGGTGACCCAGTGGCCCAGTGGTGGCCTAGTGGCGGGGAGGGGGGGTTCTCACACGGTATATATCTGGGGACCCGGGTTTCTTCACATGGTACAGGCTCTAAGCATATTGTATAGATAGAGTGACCCAGGGAGTTCCCATGAGAACCGGGGATTCCCATGAGAATCGGGGGTTTCCATGAGAACCGGGGGTCTCCCATTAGAACCGGGGGGCTCCCATGAGAATCGGGGAGTTGGTATATAATTGCTTGTCATTTCAGTTCTGCTTCACAACCGCTTTCAGCAAGATGGGGTGTTACTTCGCACTTAACGACGCGCTCACCCTGGGAGATGTAAGAGAAGCGAACCTGCCAGTGACTCCGCCAGTCACACAGCCGTCACGCTTTTACTTTTACCAGCTGCTGCCGGATCCGGCTCACGCCTCGGTCCTCTGCCTGCCAGTTTTCTTCTATCGGTTGGTCACGCTGGGGAAACGCTTGCGCGACATAGAAGCCGGCTACTACGATCAGGCCTATTTCCGCTGAACCATTCTGGTGCTGACGATTCCCTCCCGCTTAGAAGAGGAGTACCCAGGCTGGGGAGATACTTCCTCCAGCAAGATCTGGAATTCTGCATTGGCTGCGGATGCATGATCAGTCCGGACAGGGTGATAGCAGCAGGCTGCGGACATCAGTTATGTCTCTATTGCGCTTCTCTGTGGACTTATCTGACAAGTGACCAATACACCATCAGATGTGCGGCTTGAGAACGGACCACTACATGTTTAACGGCCAACAGATGAGCCACTGCGCCAGGCCCGTTCAAGATATTGTAGCGTTCTTCTGAACCGGGGCCGGCAGCAGCAGGAAAAACCTTCGGCCCTTCTAAGGGCAACCCACTAATACGAAATGAGCGTTAATCGTGTCATGGTGTTGGTATGTGTGTGTGTGTGTGCGGAGAGAGAGAGAGAGAGAGAGAGAGAGAGAGAGAGAGAGAGAGAGAGAGAGAGAGAGAGAGAGAGAGAGAGAGAAAAGAGACAGAGAAAAAAGTTGCCATCACGGTTAAAATACCTAGGAGGCTTATGAAATGAAACGCTAACTCAGTCACGTTGTTGGTGTGTGTGTGTGTGTGTGTGTGTGTGTGTGTGTGTGTGTGTGTGTGTGTGTGTGTGGAAAAAATGAGAGCTTATAAGTTTAGGGGTGCCCGTCTGACATCCCTGTGACGTCATTATGACGTCATTATTACGTCACTGTTTTAGTACGCCCATAATATATTGTTTTAGTACGCCCACTTATCAACTACTTCGCATACGGGCTAAATGCAAGAATTCGGTCAATGGCATTAAAAATATCAGCTCCAAAACTATTTCCAATGCTGTCTAACGTAACATAAACGGGATGATTGCACGACTTTTAATTGCATAAACCGGATAATGGTTCAAAAATAAATCGGATAATCACATGCTTTTATTTTCGGTAAATTTGTTTACATACCGCTTAATTACATAGTTTTTGGGAGTATGCATAAAAATATTACCTGTCATGAACACGTTAGCTAAGGATGCGAATGACATGTTACTCGTTTATTTATTAAAGCCATTCCTCTCAGATGTTTGAGCAACTGCGTACACAGTCACTAACTCCTACACGTTGGAGTTTTATATTACATTTTGTTTCTGGGGGAACACATGGCTTGTTAAACAAAAGAAATATCATGAGCGGATAAGGTTTCGGGACGTTTAACCCAGTGCGCTGCTTGTGGCTTAAAGTGAAGCGCCATGGGTTTTGACATTATAGAATTAACAGTTGAAAAGATTATTTGAAATTTATGGCTCAACATTGATCAACATAGTGTTTAAATGAGATAGTAAAGTATGCAAGGGTAATAGCTTTCAAACATTTTAAATTAAAATAGGATTAGGTGAATACTGTTGACTCAAGAACTGTCAACAGCCCCAACAAAATATTCCATGATCGACCACGAAGCTCTCAGCATCTTCTGGAGTGTTGATAAATTTAACACGTGTTTGTTTGCAATCCATGACAAGTGCAGGTATCTATATTTAACCCGAAGAAGGTAATAGCTACAGCTAATGTTTCGAGCATGCAAGGGTACCCCCTTTTTTCAGTTTTCGATGCAATTATAAGAGCGAATACCGCAAGACCAGTGACCACGCGAATGCTGATTGGGTTTCCAATAAGTGGAAAACTTTTTTTTTTTAGTTTGAGTACTCTAGAAATTCCTGGAAACCCTGATACATTTGGCCCTAAATTCATTTGGGGGCTTTGTGCCAGGGAACTTTATGACGTGTGTAGAGCTTAATAAAGCGTTAATTTATGTTATATGTTTTTGCTTTGGGGACGTTTTGGTCCTAAATTCAGGTTATTATACACTTTTTAGTTTTAGGGACGTTTTGGCCTGGAATTCATTTGGGGACTTTATGGCAGGATATTTTGTGGCCAAACACCTTATAGATACGGTAAAGCTGAATAAAGCGTTAATTTAGGCTATCATAAGTGGCTTTGGCTTTGGGGACGTTTTGACCCTAAATTTGATTTGGAGACCTCATGGCAGGAGACATATGGCCGGTGGAAGGATTAATAAAGCGTTAATTTAGGCTATGTTTTTTTTGGCTTTCGAGAAGTTATGGCCCGAAATTCATTTGCAGGCCTTATGGCCGGGTACTTCCTGGCTGAGGTAAAGCTTAATAAAGGGTTAATTCAGGTTATCACGCATTTCCAGCTATACGGACGTTTTGACCTTAAATTTATTTAGGGACCTCATGGTAGGGGACCATATGCCCAGGGACATTATGGCCATGTACTTTACTTGTGTTGTCCTGGATTCCACAACAAATTGTGCTTTGGGGACGTATTGGCATTAAATTCATTTGGGGACCTTATGACCATGTACCTTCTGGCTGGAGTAAAGGTTAACAAAGCGTTAATTTATGTTATCACACGTTTTTAGCTATGGGGACGTTTTGGGACTAAATTCATTTGGGGACCTTATGGTCGGGAAAAATTATGACCGGGCACTTGATGGCCGGGGTAAAGCTTTAATTTAGGTTATCATGCGTTTGTTTTCAGTTGGGGAGGTTTTGACCCTAAATTCGCTTGGAAACCAAAGGCCCGAGACATTATGGCTGGTTTTAAGCTTAATAAAGCGTTAATTTAGGTAATCATACGCTTTTTGCTTTGGGGACTTTTGACCTTAAAGTTAGTTTCGGCGGATCACCAAAAATAGTATCTGTACATTCACACAAAATTTGAAAGGAATCCAATCAAAACTGGAGAAGCATTTCAAGTAAAAGTTTACATGCGGACATACAGACGATGGATACTCCCTCTACCGATGTGATAAGACCTACCCAACAAAGTCGGCTTGTCTAAATAGCAGCTTGTCAAGAGAAGACAGTTGAACATTTATACAAACTTGGATCTGTAAAAACTGATTTTTTCACGAGAACCGTCCACGGAACAAACGTGCAAAATCGGAAAAAAATATCATCTTATTTTGAAAATTAGTTACCAACAAGCCCTCGGAGAGGGCACAGCCCCAAAACGGATATGGACAAAGAGCCGTCATGCTCAATTTTTGGAGATAAATAAGCACTCGGTGAAATCAGTCCGCCTAATAGTTGAAGAGATATGTCGTCGACAAAACAATGCATCAAAAGTGACAGGCAGACGGACAACACCCAAACTTGCTCCCCTCCGGGTGCCAAAGCCCTTGTTTGGGGCTAATAATTTTTTTAAAAAATGCCCTCGCCCCAGCCCCATTTTTGGTTGATCGCCAAAAAGGTAAGTTTTTAAGAGAGGACTTCCCAGTTAACATTTAAGCATAATAGAAGCAACATTTTGACAAATCACTTTTGGCAACCCGTCAAAATTGGCTAGATTTTTTGGTTGCCAATTTTCAAGACAGAACAGTCTAGAGAATAATCGTATAAAATTGGTAAGTAATCCCATTCAGATTGTTGGAGAAGCACAAAATGAATTAAAAATTTTGCAAAATATGCTCATATTGATTATAAACCTATTTTGGAAAATTATCCATTCAGGAAGGCTGTTTAGTGGTTCTTCAAAACTATGTATCCCTTTTCACATCGAAAGGAACTGGAATTTATAACATTACCATCCAAAATAACAGAAGTTGGCATGAAATGTGTCATAAGTTACATAGGATAAAAATATCGCTAAATTCAGTTACTGAAGTCTTTCATGAATGATAGTTTGGCCACCGAGTGCTTTGAGTATATTAATTCAAAATCTACTATTAATTTCGGTAAAATACTACATTGCAGACATGAAAATTCTCAATAAAAACATCGAAATTGATTGAACAAGTTATTACACGAATCCACTAGGGATTTCATGAAATCCCTAATTTCACAGATTCCCTGTAACATATGTATATTTCAACTGTATAGGGTTTCAGAAGAATGTCCTTTGTAGATTTAGAGAACTGTATGGGACAAAACTCAACTTGTATGCTAAGTGAATGCATATATTTTATCAATTTCTAACAACTCATATTTTGTTCCATTTTTGGCCGATTTCAACAATAATACGGAAAGGCACATCTGCAGTATATATATATATATATATATATATTTCAACTGTATGGGGCTTCAGAAGGATGGCCTTTGTAGATTTAGAGAACTGTATCGGACAAAACTCAACTTGTATGCTAAGTGAATGCATATATTTTATCAATTTCTAACAACTCATATTTTGTTCCATTTTTGGTCCATTTCAACAATAATACGAAAAGGCCCATCTGCAATATATTTCCACTATGCATGTGCCCTTATAGCTTTGGAGAAATTTAGCGGACAAAACTCGATCTGTATACTAAGTGAACGCATAAATTTTGTCAAGTTTTAACAAGTCCTAATCTGGTCATTTTTTGTCCATTTCAACAATAATATGAAAACGCACATCTGTAATATATATTTTCACTGTGCAGCGTTTTTCCAGTTAGCATTCGTACAGAATTTGAAAGGTATCCCATCCAAATTGTGCGAGTAGAAGCATTTTCTAAATTAGCTCCCAAAAACTATTTAAAATGTCCGCATTTAGCCAATTCGCCAAATGCCGGATCACAAAAAAATTAAGTTTTCAAGAGACGAGGGCCAAGTGAACATTCATGCCAAATTTGAAGGTAATCCGATCAAAACGGCTAAAGATTTTCGAAAGTGGCCACCAGAAAATTATAAATGACCTCTCCCCCTAACAATTTGGCTAATGTTAAGCGAATCTCTAAAAAAAAACAAGAAAATATTTAGGAAATACACATGGTTCCAACCCCCTAATTCGCAGACAGAATCGCCTAGAAAACATTAACAAGTTATAATTTGATCAATATTTGGCCGATTTCAACAATAATAAGAAAAGGCACATCTGCAATATATATATATATATATATATATATATATATATATATATATATATATATATATATATATATATATATATATATATATATATATATATATATATATATATATATATATATATATATTTCAACTGTATGGGGCTTCAGAAGAATGTCCTTTGTAGATTTCGAGAACTGACTCGGGGGGAAAAAACTCAACTTGTATGCTAGGTGAATGCATATATTTTACCAATTTCTATTTTGTTCCATTTTTGGCCGATTTCAACAATAATACGAAAATACATCTGCAATATATATATTTCCACTATGCAAAGCAACAAAAGCATGTGCCTTTATAGCTTTGGAGAAATTTCGCGGACAAAACTCCATCGATATACTAAGTGAACGTATAAATTTTGTCCAGATTTAACAAGTCCTACTTCAGTCAATTTTTGGCCAATTCCAACAATAATACGAAAAGGCACATCTGCATATATACATTTCCACTATGCAACGTAAAAAAAACATTTGCCCAATAGCTTTCGGGAACTGTTGCGAACAAAGCTCCATCGATATACTAAGTGAACGCATAAATTTTGTCCAGTTTTAACAAGTCCTACTTTAGTCAATTTTTGGCCGATTCCAACAATAATACGAAAAGGCACATCTGCAATATATATATTTCCACTATGGAAGGCCCAAAAGAATGGGCCCAATAGCTTTCGAGAACTGTCGCGGACAAAACTCAATCTCTAACTAAGTGAACGTATAAATTTTGTCCAGTTTTAACAAGTCTTACTTTAGTCAATTTTTGGCCGATTCCAACAATAATACGAAAAGGCACATCTGCAATATATATATTTCCACTATGGAAGGCAACAAAAGCATGTGCCTAATAGCTTTCGAGAACTGCCGCGGACAAAACTCAATCTCTAACCAAGTGAACGCATAAATTTTGTCTAGTTTAACAAGTCCTAATTTGATCAATTTTTGGCCGATTTCAATAATAATACGAAAAGGCACATCTGCAATACATATATTTCCACTATGCAAGGCAACAAAAGCATGTGCCTAATAGCTTTCGAGAACTGTTGCGGACAAAACTCAATCTCTAACTAAGTAAACGCATAAATTTTGTCCAGTTTTAACAAGTCCTACTTTAGTCAATTCTTGGCCGATTCCAACAATAATACGAAAAGGCACCTTTGCAATATATATATTTCCACTATGCAATATAACAACAGCCGGTGCCTAATAGCTTTCGAGAACTGTCGCGGACAAAACTCAATCTCTATACTAAGTGAACGTATAAATTTTGTCCAGTTTAACAAGTCCTAATTTGATCAATTTTTGACCGATTTCAACAATAATACGAAAAAAGGCACATCTGCAATACATATATTTCCACTATGCAAGGTAACAAAAGCATGTGCCCAATAGCTTTCGGGAACTGTCGCGGACAAAACTCCATCGATATACCAAGTGAACGCATAAATTTTGTCCAGCTTTAACAAGTTCTACTTTAGTCAATTTTTGGCCGATTCCAACAATAATACGAAAAGGCACATCTGCAATATATATATTTTCACTATGGAAGGCAACAAAAGCATATGCATAATAGCTTTCGAGAACTGTCGCGGACAAAACTCAATCTCTAACTAAGTGAACGCATAAATTTTGCCCAGTTTTAACAAGTCCTACTTTAGTCAATTTTTGGCCGATTCCAACAATAATACGAAAAGGCACATCTGCATATATATATATTTCCACTATGCAAGGTAACAAAAGCATGTGCCCAATAGCTTTCGGTAGCTGTCGCGGACAAAATTCCATCGATATACTAAGTGAACGCATAAATTTTGTCCAGTTTTAATAAATCCTAATTTGGTCAATTTTTTGCCGATTTCAACAATAAAACCAAAAGGCACATCTGCAATATATATATTTCCACTATGCAAGGTAACAACAGCCGGTGCCTAATAGCTTCCGAGAACTGTCGCGGACAAAACTCTATCTCTATACTAAGTTAACGCATAAATTTAACAAGTCCTAATTTGGTCATTTTTTTTATTTCAACAATAATATGAAAAGGCACATCTGTAATATATATATTTTCACTGTGCAGGGTAACAAAATCATACACCATATCGTTGCGAAGAACAGGCGCGGACAAACTCTACAAAACAAATGTTGACGGACAGACAGAAGGGAACTCATTTGGACCCTCCCCTTTCAGGGGTTGAGGCCTAAAAACACCTTTCATGAAAAAGTGGTAATAATCGTGCAGAATTGGAACCCGATGCAAATTGTGGGAGCATTTTGAAAATTAGCTAAAAATATCCCCATTTGGCCATTTTTTGGTGGATGGCCAAAGTTTTTTTTTCCAGAGAAGCCTTCCTGGTCAAGGTTGTGGGAGAATCATTTTGAAAAATGGCAATCAAAAACTTTTTTAATGTCCCATTTGGTCCATTTTTGGCGGATTGCCACAGTAACTTTTCAAGAGAGGCCTACCCAAAGAACATCTGTACCAAACTTGAAAGGTATCCGATCAAAATTGAGGGAGAAGCATTTTAAGTAATGCATACATACACACAGAAAACTGATACCCCCTATTCTAATGTGGTAACACAAACCCGATAAAGTCTTCGACACGCACGGTATCCAGCTGGTACCCCCTCCCATAAATGTCACATTTTAAGACTGCTGCCAGTGGAGTGGGTAACGTAAGTCGCCAAGCTGGTTAGTAACCACACCAGCAGGGGGAGAAATAAAACAAATGAATGCATTTCAAGAAATTTTATTTCCTCTTCACATCAACTAGAGCAGTGTGCATAGCCCACGTATTTCCCACAGCCCCGCCCCCCATTAGTCAAACACGGCCATCAATAGTCAATCAAGATCTGAAAGTCCAGCTGGTCCATTTTCCTTGGACGAACCTGGGCCATTTTATATACCGATCTGTGTTCGTTCCCATAGAAGCTACATACCAAGTTTCATTAAAATCCTTACAGCAGTTTTTAAATTATCGTGTTAATAAGTTCTTGATGAAAGACCGACAGACCGACCCGCGGTCGATCGCATATATTCCCCACAGGTTCTACCTGTTTCCAAAGGTATCTACTACAATCCCTTCTATGAGAATTCGGCCGGACAAAACATCGTTTCACGGCCAAGTTCAAGTCAAAAATTCACCGTATTTGACAATTTCTCACGACGTCAATTTTTGGCCGATTTTGTTTGACAAAAATGCCACGTTGCACATCTTCAATATATATATTTTCACCACGCAAGATTTCAGGTTCCTACGACAATCTCTTCTATGAGAAGCCGGCCGGACAAAACATCGTCTCACGGCTAAGTTCAAGCCAAAAATTCATCATATTTGAGAGTTTCCCACGACGTCAATTTTTGGCCGATTTTGACAATAATGCCACGTTGCACATCTTCGATATATATATTTTCACCATGTAAGGTTTCAGGTTCCTACGACAATCCCTTCTATGAGAATTCGGCCGGACAAAACATCGTTTCACGGCTAAGTTCAAGTCAAAAATTCACCGTATTTGACAATTTCTCACGACGTCAATTTTTGGCCGATTTTGTTTGACAATAATGCCACGTTGCACATCTTCAATATATATATTTTCACCACGCAAGATTTCAGGTTCCTTCGAGAGTCCCTTCTATGAGAAGCCGGCCGGACAAAACATCGTCTCACGGCTAAGTTCAAGCCAAAAAATTCACCATATTTGAGAGTTTCCCACGACGTCAATTTTTGCACATCTTTAATATATATATTTTTACCATGTAAGGTTTCAGGTTCCTACGACAATTCCTTCTATGAAAAGTCGGCCGGACAAAACGGAGTACTTTTTGTGGACAGACAGACGGACGGACAGACCAGCTCATAACTATAGTTCTGCGTTTCACGGTGGATAGTAATACGACGACCCATATCTTCATTATGTATCTTTTCACTGTACAAGACTTCAGGTGTTCCAACCTCCTTCTAGAAAACACAAAAAAAGACCGTTACGAAGTTTGACCAGTAAACTCACTACTTCCGGTGATTTTACCCCCCCCCCCCCCCTCCCCCGACAAAAATCCTGTATCCGCTACATTTTTTATCCATTTTCTGCCAATCTCTGGCCAAATTCAACGATATTACAAAATCTTCAATGTATGCATGTACAAAACATCACTGAAACTGGGCTGGCAGACGACTCGCCATATCTCGCTATGGCAGATAACACGGTGGCGAGTATGGAGATTCAATTTTTATGTTAGGCAGACCGCAAAAATTTTACAACGTTATATTATTATATAATTTTTGGTCTGTGAAAAAGACTACTTGATTGAAGCGGATTACGCCCAAATGCATACACTCCTAGCTATTGGCAGTAATTTGTATCACGTGACCATTTCCAGCCACGTGGCTTCCATGGTTACGGATATATTTATTCTTTTAGCCACCGCAACACCAACGTGCATCTACAAGCAAAAGCAGCCAGAAAATAAAATACGGAGACAGACTGCCAATCACATGATGTTGAAGTGTTATTTCTGTTTTACTCTTGCCCCCTCCAAAGTGTTCATATCTTTATACGTGTAGATTTAGTTATGTCTCGTAAGTGCAACCCATTCTGCTATTTTGAAAAAACGACGAAAATCGTAAATTTCCACAGAAATGTCCACCCGGGGCTGTCGATTTCCACAGAAATGTCCACCAAGGGCGGTCGATTTCCACAGAAATGTCCACCCAGGGCTGTCGATTTCCACAGAAATGTCCACCCAGGGCTGTCGATTTCCACAGAAATGTCCACCGGGGCTGTCGATTTCCACAGAAATGTCCAGACAAGGCTTCGATAAGATTTCACATCTGAAACAGAAGTACAACATGGCGTTATGTTTTTAAGATAAAAGATAATTTGATAATAGCTTAAATGTCACCCTCAGGCCAGTCTGAACAAATATGCATGCCGTGTGAGATTTTATATTTTGCGTATTTCTTCTCCAGGATCTTGAATACTTCCAAACACTTAGACCACGAAGAAAGGTTTTGTTTTCAGCTTGACTCGAGTATTTATCTTCCATTTTTCATTTCTTTTTTTAGACGAGCCGACTTTAGCAGGATACCTTGTCACATCAGTGAGGGCCATTCGTCCTCCGTATGTATGTGTGGGTGTATGTATGGATGTGTGTATGGATGAATGTATGCATATATATGTATATGGCACGTAAAACCTATGAAGGAAGACATCGAAAAGGTACACCTTGAGGGGTGGGGGGGGGGGGGGGGCTTGAACACACTTCTTGCTTTACAGGCGACAGCCTTAACCACAAGCCTAATCAAGTCGCCCTCTTGTTGATGAAGAGTCAAGTAGGAACTACTTTGTGATTTTTCTGCAATTTGATTGTTTTGGCCAATATTTTAGCCAAAGTCACATATTACTGGTATTTCAGTTGAAATGGTAGTTCGGCGCGATATGGCGCGTACAAAATATTTGAGTATATAGCTGTAATGGCATTTTTTAAATTTTGCTATTTTCAGTTTCCAAGGAAAACGAAAAGTAGCCAAATATCGCACAGCTCCAATATATGGTCTTTCTTTGTGGAAGAAAGAAACGGAACCCGGTAAATACTTCCTGAGGTATGGCACGCACAAAATTGCGAAGTCCACATCTGTACTGACATTTTTGTAAAATTCGCTAATTTTAGATTTCATAAGAAAAACGAAAAAAAAAAAAAACAACCGCACGTCGGACAGCTCCTATATACATATATTCTTTCTTTGTGGAAGAAATAAACGGGATCTATCCGATATTGGCGCTCAAACTTATCGACTATTAGTAAAGGATAAACGGAGGGACGGGCGGACGCAAAGCATTTCACGAGTCCCCCGCTCCGCGCCACGCGCGATGGTAGGGGTGCTTAAACATTGCTATGAAGCAAAACAATACAGATAGTTTTTGTTATTTACGAAACAACGCGGTATTATCTTTAAAAATGCTAGTCTTTAAAAAAAATGGAACATAGAATTTGAAGAACGTTCAGACTTCATACCAATGAACTGGTCCCTCGCCGCACCCCGTTTATGAAATAAAACAGTTCGAGTGACTTTGACCTTTGACCCAAGGTCACCAAAACCTAAACAGGTCAAGATCCTTAGCTTCCCAACCCAGCTGCCAATTTTAGTTATAATCCGTCTAGCCGAACTTGACATATCATGTCCACAACAGCATGCACATGACGCACAACCAGAGATATTGTGTCCCCAAGAGAAAAATTTAAAAGTTTCAGTGATCTTAAAAAAAGTTACCTTGACCTTTGTCTCAAGGTCACCAAACCTAATCGGATCAAGTGCCTTTGCCCACCATTCTACCTACCAATTTTGGTTGAAGTCTGTCCAGCTAAACTTGAGATACCCGCCTTATACAACAGCAATCATCCAACTGCAGGCTCTGCTGCTCTCGATAAATAGCTAATGAGAGCACATTTCAAAACTGACATTTGCACTTTTAAAAAAAAACTGACATTTTTTCAATTTTCGTTAAAAATAAAAAAAAAACAACCACACGCTGCACACCTCCAATATACGCTCTCTCTGTGTGCAAGAGAAAAATAAAATCCCTTTAATAGTGACTGAGATCTAGCGCGTACAAACTTACCACTATATATAGGGGCAATTGAACATTTCCACAACATCTAAAAAAATCTGGCAATTTTTCAATTTTTAAGAAAAATAAAAAATAACCACGCGTTGTGCATCTCCAATATATGTACTTTCTTTGTGCAAGAAAGAAATGAAATCACTGTATTAGTTACTGAAATATGGAGCGTACAAACTTAACACTATAAATAGTGGTTATCACACATTTTTACATTTAAAAAATCTGGCAATTTTTCAATTTTCGGCAAAAATAAAAACAACCACTCGTTGCACACCTCCAACATACGCTCTCTCTGTGATTAAGAGAAAAATAAAATCCCTTTCATAGTGACTAAGATCTAGCGCGTACAAACTTACCACTATACATAGGGGCAATTGAACATTTTCACAACATCTAAAAATCTGGCAATTTTTATGTACTCTCTCTGTGCACGAAAGAAATGAAATAGCTGCATTAGTTACTGAGATATGGAGCGTACAAACTTACCACTATAGATGGGGACAGACGGACGGACATGGCCCGTTTCACAAGTCCCCCGCTCTGCGCCACGCGCGGTAGCGGGAGACCAATAACAAGATATATATATAAGTACATACAACAGCCACACAATAATTTGAAACTGTCACATGATTTTAGTAAAACGCTTTTCAGTGTTGACCGGAACGCAAGGTGCACTACATATTGGAGGTTAAGTCAACAATGCAACAAAGCAAAAACTGACACATTTCAAGTCAATGTGAAGATATTATTGACACAGTCTGCTAAATATTTGTTAAATCAGACCCCTTTCCCCGAAACTGTAAGCGTAAAAAAGGTTAGACAAGCAAAGGCTGGACGGAAGGATATTTTCAGGGAACATCAAGCAGTACAGAGACGACGGCTTTCCAAGCCTTTCACTCCACAGAAACAGTAAACGTTCGTTCTCCCTGTAGACCGACAGCGGGATGTAGTGGCTGATATTTTTAGACTCCCACTTGGCGTATGTTCAGTTGCTCTCGTGATGCCCAATGCCCTGCATTCATGTATAAATTTCTCATAAAATCTAAAATCATGTACAGTCTTAAATGAAAATTCCGTGCACAATTCTGAGTTTTGTATTTTCAAATGCCGACAAAAGCTATGTAACAAGCATGTCCAAGGACATGACCCAGCCGAGTTGCCAAACAAGGAAAGAGAGAAAAATTCTGAAACGAATACTGTTAGGCCAAAAAATTAAGTATGTAAAAATGCATTTAATTCGAATTTGGAAGCTACCCGAAAGGGGATGTTGGAAAGATTAGGTTTTGACGATTCATGTATTTACCGACATTTACACAATTTTATAAAATTTGAAAAATTTTGAAAAAGAGAGTCCAGGTGGAGAAGAACCTAAGAAACTATCGATTAAAATTTTAGAACTATTTGAAAAGACTGACAGAAATGAATGGTTTGACAATTCAGTTATTTACTACCATTTATTCCAGTTTTTGCCAAACTTCAAAGTTCCGCCATTTCAGCAGCTTTTGGCGAGCAGCGAAAAAAAACAAAACAAAACAGCCTGGTAGGCGAACCCCTCGGGAACAGTCCAGCGTAACATCTAACCGATTGGTGTAAAACGATTGATGTAGGACTTCAGTCGTTAGGGCTTTGTCACGAGGCTTCATGCCGCGAGGACTTCAGTCGCTAGGGCCGTTGTCACGAGGCTTCATGCCGCGAGGACTTCAGTCGCTAGGGCCGTTGTCACGAGGCTTCATGCCGCGAGGACTTCAGTCGCTAGGGCCGTTGCCACGAGGCTTCATGCCGCGAGGACTTCAGTCGCTAGGGCCGTTGTCACGAGGCTTCATGCCGCGAGGACTTCAGTCGCTAGGGCCGTTGTCACGAGGCTTCAAGCCGGGAGGACTTCAGTCGCTAGGGCCGTTGTCACGAGGCTTCATGCCGCGAGGACTTCAGTCGCTAGGGCCGTTGTCACGAGGCTTCATGCCGCGAGGACTTCAGCCGCAAGGGCCGTTGTCACGAGGCTTCATGCCGCGAGGACTTCAGTCGCTAGGGCCGTTGTCACGAGGCTTCATGCCGCGAGGACTTCAGTCGCTAGGGCCGTTGTCACGAGGCTTCATGCCGCGAGGACTTCAGTCGCTAGGGCCGTTGTCACGAGGCTTCATGCCGCGAGAACTTCAGTCGCTAGGGCCGTTGTCACGAGGCTTCAAGCCGCGAGCGACTTCAGTCGCAAGGGCTGTTGTCACGAGGCTTCATGCCGCGAGGACTTCAGTCGCTAGGGCCGTTGTGACGAGGCTGCATGCCACGACGACTCCAGTCGATAGGACTGTTGTCACGAAGCTTCATGCCGCGAGCGACTTCAGCCGCAAGGGCTGTTGTCACGAGGCTTCATGCCGCGAGGACTTCAGCCGCTACGGCCGTTGTCACGAGGTTTCATGAAGCGAGCACTTCAGACGCTAGGGCCGTTGTCACGAGGCTTCATGCCGCGAGGACTTCAGTCGCTAGGGCCGTTGTCACGAGGCTTCATGCCGCGAGCGACTTCAGTTGCAAGGGCTGTTGTCACGAGGCTTCATGCCGCGAGGACTTCAGTCCCTAGGGCCGTTGTCACGAGGTTTCATGCCGCGAGCACTTCAGACGCTAGGGCCGTTGTCACGAGGCTTCATGCCGCGAGGACCTCAGTCGCTAGGTCCGTTGTCACGAGTCTTCAAGCCGCGAGCGACTTCAGCCGCTAGGGTCGTTGTGACGAGTCTTCAAGCCGCGAGCGACTTCAGTCGCTAGGGCCGTTGTCACGAGGCTTCATGCCGCGAGGACTTCAGTCGCTAGGGCCGTTGTCATGAGGCTTCATGCCGCGAGGACTTCAGTCGCTGGGGCCGTTGTCACGAGGCTTCAAGCCGCGAGGTCTTCAGTCGATAGGGCCGTTGTCACGAGGTTTCATGCCGCGAGCACTTCAGTCGATAGGGCCGTTGTCACGAGGCTTCATGCCGCGAGCACTTCAGTCGCTAGAATCGTTGACACGAGGCTTCATGTCGCGAGCACTTCACACGCTAGTGCCGCCAACACGAGGCTTCATGCCGCGAGCACTTCAGTCGATAGGGCCGTTGTCACGAGGCTTCATGCCGAGAGCACTTCAGTCGATAGGGCCGTTGTCAGGAGGCTTCATGCCGCGAGCACTTCAGTCGATAAAGCCGTTGTCACAAGGCTTCATGCCGCGAGGTCATCAGTCGATAGGGTCGTTGTCACGAGGCTTCAAGCCGCGAGGTCTTCAGTCGATAGGGCCATTGTCACGAGGCTTCATGCCGCGAGGACTTCAGTCGATAGGGCCGTTGTCACGAGGCTTCATGCCGCGAGCACTTCAGTCGATAGGGCCGATGTCACGAGGCTTCATGCCGCGAGCACTTCAGTCGATAAAGCCGTTGTAACAAAGCTTCAAGCCGCGAGGTCATCAGTCGATAGGGCCGTTGTCAAGAGGCTTCATGCCGCGAGGACTTCAGTCGACAGGGCCGTTGTCACGAGGATTCATGCCGCAAGCACTTCAGTCGATAGGGTCGTTGTAACGAGGCTTCATGCCGCGAGCACTTCAGTCGATAAAGCCGTTGTCACAAGGCTTCAAGCCGCGAGGTCATCAGTCGATAGGGTCGTTGTCACGAGGCTTCATGCCGCGAGCACTTCAGTCGATAGGGCTGCTGTCACGAGGCTTCATGCCGCGAGCACTTCAGTCGATAGGGCCGTTGTCATGAGGCTTTATGCCGCGAGCACTTCAGTCGATAGGGAAGTTGTCACGAGGCTTCAGGCCGCGAGGTCTTCAGTCTATAGGTCGTTGGCACCAGGCTTCATGCCTCGAGCACTTCAGTCGCTAGGGCAGTTGTTTCGGGGACGTCAGGACTTCAGTCGCTAGGGCTGTTGTCACGAGGCTTCCTGCCGCGAGGTCTTCAGCTGATAGGGCCGTTGTCACGAGGCTTCACGCCGCGAGGACTTCAGTCGATAGGACCGTTGTCACGAGGCTTCACGCCGCGAGCACTTCAGTCGATAGGGCCGTTGTCACGAGGCTTTATGCCGCGAGGACTTCAGTCGATAGGTCCGTTGTCACGAGGCTTCATGCTGCGAGCACTTCAGTCGATAGGGCCGATGTCACGAGGCTTCATGCCGCGAGGACTTCAGTCGATAAAGCCGTTGTAACAAAGCTTCAAGCCGCGAGGTCATCAGTCGATAGGGCTGTTGTCAAGAGGCTTCATGCCGCGAGGACTTCAGTCGATAGGGCCGTTGTCACGAGGATTCATGCCGCGAGCACTTCAGTCGATAGGGTCGTTGTAACGAGGCTTCATGCCGCGAGCACTTCAGTCGATAAAGCCGTTGTCACAACGCTTCAAGCCGCGAGGTCACCAGTCGATAGGGTCGTTGTCACGAGGCTTCAAGCCGCGAGGTCTTCAGTCGATAGGGCCATTGTCACGAGGCTTCATGCCGCGAGCACTTCAGTCGATAAAGCCGTTGTCACAAGGCTTCAAGCCGCGAGGTCATCAGTCGATAGGGCCATTGTCACGAGGCTTCATGCCGCGAGCACTTCAGTCGATAGGGCCGTTGTCACGAGGCTTCATGCCGCGAGCACTTCAGTCGATAGGGCCGTTGTCACGGGGCTTCATGCCGCGAGCACTTCAGTCGATAAAGCCATTGTCACAAGGCTTCAAGCCGCGGGGTCATCAGTCGATAGGGTCGTTGTCACGAGGCTTCATGCCGCGAGGACTTCAGTCGATAGGGCCGTTGTCACAAAGCTTCAAGCCGCGAGGTCATCAGTCGATAGGGCCGTTGTCACGAGGCTTCATGCCGCGAGGACTTCAGTCGCTGGGGCCGTTGTCACGAGGTTTCAAGCCGCGAGGTCTTCAGTCGATAGGGCCGTTGTCACGAGGTTTCAGGCCGCGAGGTCTTCAGTCGATAGGGCCGTTGGCACGAGGCTTCATGCCGCGAGGACTTCAGTGGCTTGGGTCGTTGTCACGAGGCTTCATGCCGCGACAACTACAGTCGATAGGGCCGTTGTCACGAGGCTTCAAGCCGCGAGGTCTTCAGTCGCTAGGGCCCTTGTCACGAGGCTTCATGCCGCGAGGACTTCAGTCGATAGGGCCGTTGTCACGAGGCTTCATGCCGCGAGCACTTCAGTCGATAGGGCCGTTATCACGAGGCTTCAAGCCGCGAGGACTTCAGTCGATAGAGCCATTGTGACGAGGCTTCATGCCGCGAGAACTTCAGTCGATAGGGCCGTTGTCACGAGGCTTCAAGCCGCGAGGACTTCAGTCGCTAGGGCCGTTGTCAGGAGGCTTCATGCCGCGACCACTACAGTCGATAGGGCCGTTGTCACGAGGCTTCAAGACGCGAGGTCTTCAGTCGATAGGGCCGTTGTCACGAGGCTTCAAGCCGGGAGGACTTCAGTCGATAGGGCCGTTGTCACGGGGCTTCATGCCGCGACCACTACAGTCGATAGAGCCGTTGTCACGACGCTTCATGCCGCGAGCACTTCAGTCGATAGGGCCGTTGTCACGAGGCTTCATGCCGCGAGCACCATAGTCGATAAAGCCGTTGTCACAAAGCTTCATGCCGCGAGGTCATCAGTCGATAGGGTCGTTGTCACGAGGCTTCATGCCACGAGCACTTCACTCGATAGGGCTGCTGTCACGAGGCTTCATGCCGCGAGCACTTCAGTCGATAGGGCCGTTGTCATGAGGCTTTATGCCGCGAGCACTTCAGTCGATAGGGAAGTTGTCACGAGGCTTCAGGCCGCGAGGTCTTCAGTCTATAGGGTCGTTGGCACCAGGCTTCATGCCTCGAGCACTTCAGTCGCTAGGGCAGTTGTTTCGGGGACGTCAGGACTTCAGTCGCTAGGGCTGTTGTCACGAGGCTTCCTGCCGCGAGGTCTTCAGCTGATAGGGCCGTTGTCACGAGGCTTCATGCCGCGAGGACTTCAGTCGATAGGACCGTTGTCACGAGGCTTCACGCCGCGAGCACTTCAGTCGATAGGGCCGTTGTCACGAGGCTTCATGCCGCGACAACTACAGTCGATAGGGCCGTTGTCACGAGGCTTCAAGCCGCGAGGTCTTCAGTCGCTAGGGCCGTTGTCACGAGGCTTCATGCCGCGAGGACTTCAGTTGATAGGGCCGTTGTCACGAGGCTTCATGCCGCGAGCACTTCAGTCGATAGGGCCGTTATCACGAGGCTTCAAGCCGCGAGGTCTTCAGTCGATAGAGCCATTGTCACGAGGCTTCATGCCGCGAGAACTTCAGTCGATAGGGCCGTTGTCACGAGGCTTCAAGCCGCGAGGACTTCAGTCGCTAGGGCCGTTGTCACGAGGCTTCATGCCGCGAGCACTTCAGTCGATAGGGCCGTTATCACGAGGCTTCAAGCCGCGAGGTCTTCAGTCGATAGAGCCATTGTCACGAGGCTTCATGCCGCGAGAACTTCAGTCGATAGGGCCGTTGTCACGAGGCTTCAAGCCGCGAGGACTTCAGTCGCTAGGGCCGTTGTCACGAGGCTTCATGCCGCGAGGTCATCAGTTGATAGGGTCGTTGTCACGAGGCTTCAAGCCGCGAGGTCTTCAGTCGATAGGGCCATTGTCACGAGGCTTCATGCCGCGAGGACTTCAGTCGATAGGGCCGTTGTCACGAGGCTTCATGCCGCGAGCACTTAAGTCGATCGGGCCGATGTCACGAGGCTTCATGCCGCGAGGACTTCAGTCGATAAAGCCGTTGTAACAAAGCTTCAAGCCGCGAGGTCATCAGTCGATAGGGCAGTTGTCAAGAGGCTTCATGCCGCGAGCACTTCAGTCGATAGGGCCGTTGTCACGAGGATTCATGCCGCGAGCACTTCAGTCGATAGGGTCGTTGTAACGAGGCTTCATGCCGCGAGCACTTCAGTCGATAAAGCCGTTGTCAAAAGGCTTCAAGCCGCGAGGTCATCAGTCGATAGGGTCGTTGTCACGAGGCTTCAAGCCGCGAGGTCTTCAGTCGATAGGGCCATTGTCACGAGGCTTCATGCCGAGAGCTTTTCAGTCGATAAAGCCGTTGTCACAAGGCTTCAAGCCGCGAGGTCATCAGTCGATAGGGCCATTGTCACGAGGCTTCATGCCGCGAGCACTTCAGTCGATAGGGCCGTTGTCACGAGGCTTCATGCCGCGAGGACTTCAGTCGATAGGGCCGTTGTCACGGGGCTTCATGCCGCGAGCACTTCAGTCGATAAAGCCATTGTCACAAGGCTTCAAGCCGCGGGGTCATCAGTCGATAGGGTCGTTGTCACGAGGCTTCATGCCGCGAGGACTTTAGTCGATAGGGCCGTTGTCACAAAGCTTCAAGCCGCGAGGTCATCAGTCGATAGGGCAGTTGGCACGAGGCTTCAAGCAGGGAGGTCTTCAGTCGCTAGGGCCGTTGTCACGAGGCTTCATGCCGCGAGGTCTTCAGTCGATAGGGCCGTTGGCACGAGGCTTCATGCCGCGAGGACTTCAGTGGCTTGGGTCGTTGTCACGAGGCTTCATGCCGCGACAACTACAGTCGATAGGGCCGTTGTCACGAGGCTTCAAGCCGCGAGGTCTTCAGTCGCTAGGGCCCTTGTCACGAGGCTTCATGCCGCGAGGACTTCAGTCGATAGGGCCGTTGTCACGAGGCTTCATGCCGCGAGCACTTCAGTCGATAGGGCCGTTATCACGAGGCTTCAAGCCGCGAGGACTTCAGTCGATAGAGCCATTGTGACGAGGCTTCATGCCGCGAGAACTTCAGTCGATAGGGCCGTTGTCACGAGGCTTCAAGCCGCGAGGACTTCAGTCGCTAGGGCCGTTGTCAGGAGGCTTCATGCCGCGACCACTACAGTCGATAGGGCCGTTGTCACGAGGCTTCAAGACGCGAGGTCTTCAGTCGATAGGGCCGTTGTCACGAGGCTTCAAGCCGGGAGGACTTCAGTCGATAGGGCCGTTGTCACGGGGCTTCATGCCGCGACCACTACAGTCGATAGAGCCGTTGTCACGACGCTTCATGCCGCGAGCACTTCAGTCGATAGGGCCGTTGTCACGAGGCTTCATGCCGCGAGCACCATAGTCGATAAAGCCGTTGTCACAAAGCTTCATGCCGCGAGGTCATCAGTCGATAGGGTCGTTGTCACGAGGCTTCATGCCACGAGCACTTCACTCGATAGGGCTGCTGTCACGAGGCTTCATGCCGCGAGCACTTCAGTCGATAGGGCCGTTGTCATGAGGCTTTATGCCGCGAGCACTTCAGTCGATAGGGAAGTTGTCACGAGGCTTCAGGCCGCGAGGTCTTCAGTCTATAGGGTCGTTGGCACCAGGCTTCATGCCTCGAGCACTTCAGTCGCTAGGGCAGTTGTTTCGGGGACGTCAGGACTTCAGTCGCTAGGGCTGTTGTCACGAGGCTTCCTGCCGCGAGGTCTTCAGCTGATAGGGCCGTTGTCACGAGGCTTCATGCCGCGAGGACTTCAGTCGATAGGACCGTTGTCACGAGGCTTCACGCCGCGAGCACTTCAGTCGATAGGGCCGTTGTCACGAGGCTTCATGCCGCGACAACTACAGTCGATAGGGCCGTTGTCACGAGGCTTCAAGCCGCGAGGTCTTCAGTCGCTAGGGCCGTTGTCACGAGGCTTCATGCCGCGAGGACTTCAGTTGATAGGGCCGTTGTCACGAGGCTTCATGCCGAGAGCACTTCAGTCGATAGGGCCGTTATCACGAGGCTTCAAGCCGCGAGGTCTTCAGTCGATAGAGCCATTGTCACGAGGCTTCATGCCGCGAGAACTTCAGGCGATAGGGCCGTTGTCACGAGGCTTCAAGCCGCGAGGACTTCAGTCGCTAGGGCCGTTGTCACGAGGCTTCATGCCGCGAGCACTTCAGTCGATAGGGCCGTTATCACGAGGCTTCAAGCCGCGAGGTCTTCAGTCGATAGAGCCATTGTCACGAGGCTTCATGCCGCGAGAACTTCAGTCGATAGGGCCGTTGTCACGAGGCTTCAAGCCGCGAGGACTTCAGTCGCTAGGGCCGTTGTCACGAGGCTTCATGCCGCGAGGTCATCAGTTGATAGGGTCGTTGTCACGAGGCTTCAAGCCGCGAGGTCTTCAGTCGATAGGGCCATTGTCACGAGGCTTCATGCCGCGAGGACTTCAGTCGATAGGGCCGTTGTCACGAGGCTTCATGCCGCGAGCACTTAAGTCGATCGCGCCGATGTCACGAGGCTTCATGCCGCGAGGACTTCAGTCGATAAAGCCGTTGTAACAAAGCTTCAAGCCGCGAGGTCATCAGTCGATAGGGCAGTTGTCAAGAGGCTTCATGCCGCGAGCACTTCAGTCGATAGGGCCGTTGTCACGAGGATTCATGCCGCGAGCACTTCAGTCGATAGGGTCGTTGTAACGAGGCTTCATGCCGCGAGCACTTCAGTCGATAAAGCCGTTGTCAAAAGGCTTCAAGCCGCGAGGTCATCAGTCGATAGGGTCGTTGTCACGAGGCTTCAAGCCGCGAGGTCTTCAGTCGATAGGGCCATTGTCACGAGGCTTCATGCCGAGAGCTTTTCAGTCGATAAAGCCGTTGTCACAAGGCTTCAAGCCGCGAGGTCATCAGTCGATAGGGCCATTGTCACGAGGCTTCATGCCGCGAGCACTTCAGTCGATAGGGCCGTTGTCACGAGGCTTCATGCCGCGAGCACTTCAGTCGATAGGGCCGTTGTCACGGGGCTTCATGCCGCGAGCACTTCAGTCGATAAAGCCATTGTCACAAGGCTTCAAGCCGCGGGGTCATCAGTCGATAGGGTCGTTGTCACGAGGCTTCATGCCGCGAGGACTTTAGTCGATAGGGCCGTTGTCACAAAGCTTCAAGCCGCGAGGTCATCAGTCGATAGGGCAGTTGGCACGAGGCTTCAAGCAGGGAGGTCTTCAGTCGCTAGGGCCGTTGTCACGAGGCTTCATGCCGCGAGGACTTCAGTCGCTAGGGCCGTTGTCACGAGGCTTCATGCCGCGAGCACTTCAGTCGATAGGGCCGTTGTCACGAGGCTTCAAGCCGCGAGGTCTTCAGTCGATAGAGCCATTGTCACGAGGCTTCATGCCGCGAGAACTTCAGTTGATAGGGCCGTTGTCACGAGGCTTCAAGCCGCGAGGACTTCAGTCGCTAGGGCCGTTGTCACGAGGCTTCATGCCGCGAGCACTTCAGTCGATAGGGCCGTTGTCACGAGGCTTCATGATGCGAGGACCTCAGTCGATAGGGTCGCTATCACGAGGCTTCATGCCGCGAGCACTTCAGTCGATAGGGCCATTATCACGACGCTTCATGCCGCGAGGACTTCAGTCGATAGGGCCGTTGTCACGAGGATTCAAGCCGCGAGCACTTCAGTCGATAGGGCCATTGTCACGAGGCTTCATGCCGCGAGGACTTCAGTCTATAGGGCCATTGTACCGAGGCTTCATGCCGCGAGGACTTCAGTCGATAGGGCCGTTGTCACGAGGCTTCATGCCGCGACGACTTCAGTCGATAGGGTCGTTGTCACGAGGCTTCATGCCGCGAGCACTTCAGTCGATAGGGTCGTTGTCACGAGGCTTCAAGCCGCGAGCACTTCAGTCGATAGGGTCGTTGTCACGAGGCTTCAAGCCGCGAGGTCATCAGTCGATAAAGCCGTTGTCACAAGGCTTCAAGCCGCGAGGTCTTCAGTCGATAGAGCCATTGTCACGAGGCTTCATGCCGCGAGAACTTCAGTTGATAGGGCCGTTGTCACGAGGCTTCAAGCCGCGAGGACTTCAGTCGCTAGGGCCGTTGTCACGAGGCTTCATGCCGCGAGCACTTCAGTCGCTAGGGCCGTTGTCACGAGGCTTCATGATGCGAGGACCTCAGTCGATAGGGTCGCTATCACGAGGCTTCATGCCGCGAGCACTTCAGTCGATAGGGCCGTTATCACGAGGCTTCAAGTCGCGAGCACTTCAGTCGATAGGGCCGTTGTCACGAGGTTTCATGCCGCGAGCACTTCAGTCGATAGGGCCGTTGTCACGAGGCTTCATGCCGCGAGCACTTCAGACGATGGGGCCATTGTCACGAGGCTTCATGCCGCGAGGACTTCAGTCGATAGGGTCGTTGTCACGAGGCTTCATGCAGCGAGCACTTCAGTCGATAGGGCCGTTATCAGGAGGCTTCAAGCCGCGAGCACTTCAGTCGATAGGGCCATTGTACCGAGGCTTCATGCCGCGAGGACTTCAGTCGATAGGGCCGTTGTCACGAGGCTTCATGCCGCGAGCACTTCAGTCGATAGGGCCATTGTACCGAGGCTTCATGCCGCGAGGACTTCAGTCGATAGGGCCGTTGTCACGAGGCTTCATGCCGCGAGGACTTCAGTCGATAGGGTCGTTGTCACGAGGCTTCATGCCGCGAGCACTTCAGTCGATAGGGTCGTTGTCACGAGGCTTCAAGCCGCGAGCACTTCAGTCGATAAAGCCGTTGTCACAAGGCTTCAAGCCGCGAGGTCATCAGTCGATAGGGCCGTTGTCACGAGTCTTCATGCCGCGAGCACTTCAGTCGATAAAGCCGTTGTCACAAGGCTTCACGCCGCGAGGTCATCAGTCGATAGGGCCGTTGTCACGAGGCTTTAAGCCGCGAGATCTTCAGTCGATAGGGCCATTATCACGACGCTTCATGCCGCGAGGACTTCAGTCGATAGGGCCGTTGTCACGAGGATTCAAGCCGCGAGCACTTCAGTCGATAGGGCCATTGTCACGAGGCTTCATGCCGCGAGGACTTCAGTCGATAGGGCAGTTGCCACGAGGCTTCAAGCCGCGAGAACTTCAGTCGATAGGGCCGTTGTCACGAGGCTTCATGCCGCGAGCACTTCAGTCGATAGGGCCGTTGTCACGAGGCTTCATGCCGCGAGGACTTCAGTCGCTAGGGCCGTTGTCAGGAGGCTTCAAGCCGCGAGGTCTTCAGTCGATAGGGCCGTTGTCACGAGGCTTCATGCTGCGAGCACTTCAGTCGATAGGGCCGTTGTCACGAGGCTTCATGCCGCGAGCACTTCAGTCGATAGGGCCGTTATCACGAGGCTTCAAGTCGCGAGCACTTCAGTCGATAGGGCCGTTGTCACGGGGTTTCATGCCGCGAGCACTTCAGTCGATAGGGCCGTTGTCACGAGGCTTCATGCCGCGAGCACTTCAGTCGATAGGGCCATTGTCACGAGGCTTCATGCCGCGAGGACTTCAGTCGATAGGGTCGTTGTCACGAGGCTTCATGCAGCGAGCACTTCAGTCCATAGGGCCGTTGTTACAAGGCTTTAAGCCGCGAGGTCATCAGTCGATAGGGCCGTTGTCACGAGGCATCATGCCGCGAGGACTTCAGTCGACAGGGCCGTTGTCTCGAGGCTTCATGCCGCGAGCACTTCAGTCGACAGGAAATTGTCACGAGGCTTCAAGCCGCGAGCACTTCAGTCGAAAAGGCCGTTGTCACGAGGCTTCATACCGCGAGGTATTCAGTCGATAGGTCCGTTGTCACGAGGCTTCATGCCGCAAGCACTTCAGTCGATAAAGCCGTTGTCACAAGGCTTCAAGCCGCGAGGTCATCAGTCGATAGGGTCGTTGTCACGAGGCTTCAAGCCGCGAGATCTTCAGTCGATAGGGCCATTGTCACGAGGCTTCATGCCGCGAGGACTTCAGTCGATAGGGCCGTTGTCACGAGGCTTTAAGCCGCGAGCACTTCAGTCGATAGGGCCGTTGTCACGAAGCTTCACGCCGCGAGCACTTCAGTCGATAAGGCCGTTGTCACGAGGCTTCATGCCGCGAGCACTTCAGTCGCAAGGGCCGTTGTCACGAGGTTTCAAGCCGCGAGGTCTTCAGTCGATAGGGCCGTTGTCCCGAGGCTTCATGCCGCGAGCACTTCAGTCGATAGGGCCGTTGTAACGAGGCTTCATGCCGCGAGGACTTCAGTCGATAGGGTCGTTATCACGAGGCTTCATGCCGCGAGCACTTCAGTCGATAGGGCCGTTATCAGGAGGCTTCAAGCCGCGAGCACTTCAGTCGATAGGGCCGTTGTCACGAGGCTTCATGCCGCGAGGACTTCAGTCGATAGGGCAGTTGCCACGAGGCTTCAAGCCGCGAGAACTTCAGTCGATAGGGCCGTTGTCACGAGGCTTCATGCCGCGAGCACTTCAGTCGATAGGGCCGTTGTCACGAGGCTTCATGCCGCGAGGACTTCAGTCGCTAGGGCCGTTGTCAGGAGGCTTCAAGCCGCGAGGTCTTCAGTCGATAGGGCCGTTGTCACGAGGCTTCATGCTGCGAGCACTTCAGTCGATAGGGCCGTTGTCACGAGGCTTCATGCCGCGAGCACTTCAGTCGATAGGGCCGTTATCACGAGGCTTCAAGTCGCGAGCACTACAGTCGATAGGGCCGTTGTCACGGGGTTTCATGCCGCGAGCACTTCAGTCGATAGGGCCGTTGTCACGAGGCTTCATGCCGCGAGGACTTCAGTCGCTAGGGCCGTTGTCACGAGGCTTCAAGCCGCGAGCTCTTCAGTCGATAGGGCCGTTGTCCCGAGGCTTCATGCCGCGAACACTTCAGTCGATAGGGCCGTTGTCACGAGGATTCAAGCCGTGAGCACTTCACTCGATAGGGCTGTTGTCACGAGGCTTAATGCCGCGAGCACTTCAGTCGATAGGGCCGCTGTTACAAGGCTTTAAGCCGCGAGGTCATCAGTCGATAGGGCCGTTGTCCCGAGGCTTCATGCCGCGAGGACTTCAGTCGACAGGGCCGTTGTCACGAGGCTTCATGCCGCGAGCACTTCAGTCGACAGGGAATTGTCACGAGGCTTCAAGCCGCGAGCACTTCAGTCGAAAAGGCCGTTGTCACGAGGCTTCAAGCCGCGAGCACTTTAGTCGATAAGGCCGTTGTCACGAGGCTTCATGCCGCGAGGTCTTCAGTCGATAGGTCCGTTGTCACGAGGCTTCATGCCGCGAGCACTTCAGTCGATAAAGCCGTTGTCACAAGGCTTCAAGCCGCGAGGTCATCAGTCGATAGGGTCGTTGTCACGAGGCTTCAAGCCGCGAGATCTTCAGTCGATAGGGCCATTGTCACGAGGCTTCATGCCGCGAGGACTTCAGTCGATGGGGCCGTTGTCACGAGGCTTTAAGCCGCGAGCATTTCAGTCGATAGGGCCGTTGTCACGAGGCTTCATGCCGCGAGGACTTCAGTCGACAGGGCCGTTGTCACGAGGCTTCATGCCGCGAGCACTTCAGTCGACAGGGAATTGTCACGAGGCTTCAAGCCGCGAGCACTTCAGTCGTTAGGGCCGTTGTCACGAGGCTTCATGAAGCGAGGACTTCAGTCGCTAGGGCCGTTGTCACGAGGCTTCAAGCCGTGAGGTCTTCAGTCGATGGGGCCGTTGTCACGAGGCTTCATGCCGCGAGCACTTCAGTCGATAGGGCCATTGTCCCGAGGCTTCATGCCGCGAGGACTTCAGTCGATAGGGCCGTTGTCACGAGGCTTCATGCCGCGACGACTTCAGTCGATAGGGTCGTTGTCACGAGGCTTCATGCCGCGAGCACTTCAGTCGATAGGGTCGTTGTCACGAGGCTTCAAGCCGCGAGCACTTCAGTCGATAAAGCCGTTGTCACAAGGCTTCAAGCCGCGAGGTCATCACTCGATAGGGCCGTTGTCACGAGTCTTCATGCCGCTAGCACTTCAGTCGATAAAGCCGTTGTCACAAGGCTTCACGCCGCGAGGTCATCAGTCGATAGGGCCGTTGTCACGAGGCTATAAGCCGCGAGGTCTTCAGTCGATAGGGCCGTTGTCACGAGGATTCAAGCCGTGAGCACTTCAGTCGATAGGGCCGTTGTCACGAGGCTTCATGCCGCGAGCACTTCAGTCGATAGGGCCGTTGTCACGAGGCTTCATGCCGCGAGGACTTCAGTCGCTAGGGCCGTTGTCACGAGGCTTCAAGCCGCGAGGTCTTCAGTCAATAGGGCCGTTGTCCCGAGGCTTCATGCCGCGAACACTTCAGTCGATAGGGCCGTTGTCACGAGGATTCAAGCCGTGAGCACTTCAGTCGATAGGGCCGTTGTCACGAGGCTTCATGCTGCGAGCACTTCAGTCGATAGGGCCATTGTCCCGAGGCTTAATGCTGCGAGGACTTCAGTCGCTAGGGCCGTTGTCACGAGGCTTCCTGCCGTAAGGACGTCAGTCGCTAGAAATGTTGTCACGATGCTTCATGCCGCGAGAACTTCAGTCGATAGAGCCGTTGTCACGAGGCTTCATGCTGCGAGGACTTCAGTCGCTAGGGCCGTTGTCACGAGGCTTCATGCCGCGAGGACTCCAGTCGGTAGGGTTTTGTCATGAGGCTTCATGCCGTGAGGACTTCAGTCGCTAGTTTTGTCATGAGGCTTCATGCCGTGACGACTTCAGTCACTAGTTTTGTCATGAGGCTTCATGCCATGAGGACTTCAGTCGCTACGACTGTTGCCATGAGGCTTCATGCCGCGAGGACTTCAGTCGGTAGGGTTTTGTCATGAGGCTTCATGCCGTGAGGACTTCAGTCGGTAGGGTTTTGTCATGAGGCTTCATGCCGTGAGGACTTAAGTCGCTAGTTTTGTCATGAGGCTTTATGCCGTGAGGATTTCAGTCGCTAAGGGTTTTGTCAGGAGGCTTTACGCTGGGAGGACTTCAGTCGCTAGAACTGCTGTCACGATGCTTCATGCCGCGAGCACTTCAGTCGATAGGGCCGTTGTCACGAGGCTTCATGTCGCGAGGACTTCAGTCGGTAGGGCCGTTGTCACGAGGCTTCATGTCGCGAGGACTTCAGTCGGTAGGGCCGTTGTCACGAGGCTTCATGTCGCGAGGACTTCAGTCGCTAGGGGTTTTGTCATGAGGTTTTACGCTGGGAGAACTTCAGTCGCTAGAATTGTTGTCACGAGGCTTCATGCCGCGAGGACTTCAGTCGGTAGGGTTTTGTCATGAGGCTTCATGCCGTGAGGACTTCAGTCGCTAGTTTTGTCATGAGGCTTTATGCCGTGAGGATTTCAGTCGCTAAGGGTTTTGTCAGGAGGCTTTACGCTGGGAGAACTTCAGTCGCTAGAACTGTTATCACGAGGCTTCATGCCGCGAGGACTTCAGTCGCTAGGGCTGTTGTCACGAGGCTTCATGCCGCGAGCACTTCAGTCGCTAGGGCTGTTGTCACGATGCTTCATGCCGCGAGAACTTCAGTCGATAGGGTCGTCACGAGGCTTCATGTCGCGAGGACTTCAGTCGCTAGGGGTTTTGTCATGAGGCTTTACGCTGGGAGAACTTCAGTCGCTAGGGCCGTTGTCACGAAGCTTGCTGCCGTAAGGACGTCAGTCGCTAGAATTGTTGTCACGAGGCTTCATGCCGCGAGGACTTCAGTCGCTAGGGCTGTTGTCACGAGGCTTCATGCCGCGAGGACTTCAGTCGCTAGGGCTGTTGTCACGAGGCTTCATGCCGCGAGGACTTCAGTCGCTAGAACTGTTGTCAGGAGGCTTCATGCCGCAAGGACTTATATCACTAGAACTGTTGTTCATGCGAGGAATTCAGTCGTGTGGAAAGCACCCAAGTCTTATACTGCAGTTATCTGAAGAGATGACAATTTTTGAAAAGTCGCCATTTTGGCAATTTTTGGCCGATTTGAAAAATAACACGACGTTGCGCAACTTCAATATATATATTTTCACTGTGCAAGGTTGCATATGCCTAGGGTAAATAGTCTCGGAGAACTTGCGTGGAAACAAAACAGCATCCAAAGTGTGACACAAGGACGGACGGACAGACAGAGGGCAATCCTATAGACCCCCCCCCCCCCGGGACTCGCCCGGTTGGGGTCTAATAACCAACTAATTAACTAGCGGACGCAGTCTGCAAACCGATGGGGAAATCCCGGCTTACGTGTTTTGTTCTCTGTTCGGTTCAGCGAACATATGCGCCTGTTTTTTTTTATTTGTTTGGTGTTTAACGTCCCGGTAAAACTTTTTTTTTTTTTCTATGAAGAGTGGGCAATATGGTATTGATTACCACTTCCAAGCTATGAATAAAAAATGATGGTAATTAAAGAAAATGTGTTGTCATAGCATATTAAAATTGGCAAAATCACCTAACCAAACTTGTTTGTCTCGGAGAAACCAGCTGATAATTGGAAGTGATAATTCAATGTGAGAGGAGAAATAAAAGTAGAAAGATGGAAAAAGTTGGTAGGTTCCTTTATTAGTATTAGTTTTGTCTGTTCTATTTGATTTTTTCCTTTTGCTGTTCATCCAGTGACCCAATATTCTAATTTCCAGTATGTAAATAAAACATAAAGAAAACTTGAATACTTAAATAAGGAAACCTCGCCACTGAGTGATACCGTTTTTATAAACACATGAACGCACGTAAAAATCCCCACCCCCTCCCCGTTCCCCTTACCAGTCCCCTCACAAAAAGAAAACGCAAAACAACCACACAAGATATCCTGTTTCGCATGGAGAAGCCGTTTAAATGACAACATAAAAATAACCCATCCGTGCGTATGCATATGCCTACAAGTCTGACGCAAAAGTAAAAAAAAAAAAAAAGAGCAGATAATACAAAAGTAGGGCCAAAACTAAAGAATAAACTGACAGATGAGGTTAAATAACACAACTGGTTAAAAAAAAACACACTGAAACATTTCATCGAAAACGTTTTAGTATCTGTCAAAGACTTCGGCACAGTTCAAATACAAGAAGTTTTACTTATCTTTTACTGCATGGCCATCAAGTGCCTGTCAAGTATTAAAATTACGGCTAGATCATTGAACTAGTCGTGTACTGCTTAAAAAAAGAACTTTTTGGAAACAGCAGTGTACCATATTGAAAAAATCCGATTAATTATACTGAGAAGAATGTCCAGGGACATTGTGACCAGCCGAGATCTAGTAAATCACCTATCAATGGGCTTGCATGGTCGCCAAAAAGTGGTTATCATATTGTTATACCCGCTTGACGAAAATTCGTAAAATTTATAAAGGAATCCGGTCATATTGTGGGAGAAGAAGCGTTGTGAAAATGGCTACTGAATATTTTTGAATGCCCCCCTCCCGCCCACTTAGCCAATTTTTCAACTTTTGGCGGATCGCCAGAAAAGCAACTTTTCAAAAGAGGAACGCCTGAGGAACATTTATGAAAAATGTGAAGACAATCCGATCAAACTCGTACAGTTGGCAAAAGAAAAATGCCCCCCCCCCCCCCGCCTCCATTTGGCCAATTTTGGGCTGATCACCAGAAGCGTAACTTTTCAAGAGATGACAGGCTAGTGCACATTTATGCAAAACATTTGAGGGCATTCCGATCAAAATATTCGAAGAAAACATGTGTGCCCAAGGACAAAGTCCCAGCTTACGAAAAGCGATAAGACGATCTCCAGCGTGCATGAGCAACTCACTTTCCCTGAAAAATTGGGCTTCAAAAGAAGATGTCAAAAATGTATGTACGTTTACACACGTACATACAGACACTTTCAATCGATACCTACTTAGTTTCTTGTCTCCCGGACTAAACCTATGACGCCCCCCCCCCAAAAAAAATCCTTTTATTTTTATTACTGAAATAAAATATTCATTTCTGCAAACATAACCTTAATTCATTGCAAAATAAACCAAACATATGGTGACCACTAAAACAGATATAAATGGACGTTTTTTTTCATCCGAGTCTGGAAGGTGGTCGCTAAAACGGGTTTTACTGTAGGCCCTTCTTATCCAGATCTGACGTTGGTCACTATAGTAGTTTTACTGCACGTTACATTTTTATCCGGGTCTGGAAGTTGGTCAAGACAGACAGGTTTTACCGTTGGTCTTTTTACCCGAATCTGGAAGGGGTCACGACAAACGGTTCTTACTTTACATCTTTTTATCCGATCAAAACTATGGGAGAAGAAGCATTATGAAACTTAAGACACCAAAAAATAAAAAAAAAATGCCCCTCCCCCCATTTGGCCAAGTTTTGGCGGATCGCCAAAATAAGTAATTTTTCAAAAGAGGCCTACCTAGAGAATTAATGAATATTCCTACAAACTTTGAAGAAAATCTGATCAGAATCGCAAGAGAAGCATTTTGAAAATTGGCAACCAAACAATTTTAAATGCCCGCTCCCTTCATTTAGTCAATTTTTTGCGAACTGCCAAAAAAAATTCAAGAGAGGCCTACCTACAGAACATTTGCAGAAAATGTGAAAGGAATCCGATCAAACTGAAGGAGAAGAAGCATTTTAAGTAAACGTTTACACACGTACATACAGACGACGGATGCCCCTCTATTTATGGGATAAGACCAGCCCGACGCAGTCGGCTGGTCTAAAAATGAAGTTGATTTGCTTACACTTCCACTAATAATTGCCAAAATATTTGTAATTTAAGATTTTGACAATTTTCGCTGAATAAAAAGTCTGACCTACTTTTAAATTAATACTTTCAAGCTTCTCCGAAACCATGAAAGGTCCAAAATAAAGGATGAGTTTTGTGATTTTCAAAAAGGGATCGAAAAAAATTGCTGATGAAATAGGTTAACTTGATAGCGGATAATTGTAAAACCAGCGAATAACTATTAAAACCCCTTCATTACGCCGCATTTAAATGCTGTGGGATGCCATTTTCAATTTATTAGTATGGTGTGCCGATTTACCATCTAATGCTATATTTGCTGTATCACAATATAGTTACAGATAGCTATCAATAAATCAATGTAGATCTCAACAATTTATATTTTGCTATCATAGAATATATCAGTTAGGCGCAATAATCTTCTAAGCGATTAACTTTCTTTGGTAAGTAGGCCAGGCAATTAATTTCAACTGCAGCAGTTTCAAATACTATTCAAGCATAAGTTTAAGCATACCAGTTCCTTTCCGCTCGTGATTGTTGATTTGCTTGACTCTAACACCTCATGTAGTTAACCTGATGCATTATGCCGATACCTCTCCTTCTGAAAACAAAAATACACACAAAAAAGAGAGAGAAACAGCAAAACCAAAGCATTAGCATTTTTTTTAAACATGTTTCTTAATTAAGCTTCGCATGTTTTGTACATGTTTTGCTGTTTATACCAATGGGCTGAGAAATAAATAATCTGCATAGACTGATATATTGATTGAAATGCTAGATTTGTAGCAATGCACACAGTTCAGAGGCAGAGTCCGTATATGCAAAGAGTTTTGAAGTTTAACCGCAGGCCTATGTCAGGTAACCATACTGCATCTCGAATACTCCGGTTTGTTTGTTTGTTGAGTGTTCAGGGAACACTTTCGGATGGATCAAGTGCGGAACAGAAACGTTTTTCAGAGACGAACATATTTTCCTTCGATAACTAACAAGTATGCAATTCATATGAGCTAAGCGGACACATCGATGAGGTGTACACAGCAGTTCATTCGCAGCAATCAAAAGAGCAGAGGAGATAATCAGTGGCTATCAACTGTACGGTCCAAGAGCAAAGGTGACAATCAGTGGCTATCAACTGTACGGTCCAAGAGCAAAGGTGACAATCAGTGGCTATCAACTGTACTGTCCAAGAGCAGAGGTGACAATCAGTGGCTATCAACTGTACTGTCCAAGAGCAGAGGTGACAATCAGTGGCTATCAACTGTGCTGTCCAAGAACAGAGGTGACAATCTGTGGCTATCAACTGTACTGTCGAAGAGCAGAGGAGACAATCTGTGGCTATCAACTGTACTGTCCAAGAGCAGAGGAGACAAATCTGTGGCTATCAACTGTACTGTCCAAGAGCAGAGGTAACAATCTGTGGCTATCAACTGTACTGTCCAAGAGCAGAGGAGACAATCAGTGGCTATCTACTGTACTGTCCAAGAGCAGAGGGGACAACCTGTGGCTATCAATCGTACTGTCCAAGAGCAGAGGTGAAAATCTGTGGCTATCAACTGTAATGTCCAAGAGCAGAGGTGACAATCTGTGGCTATCTACTGTACTGTCCAAGAGCAAAGGTGACAATCTGTGGCTATCAACTGTACTGTCCAAGAGCAGAGGAGACAAATCTGTGGCTATCAACTGTACTGTCCAAGAGCAGAGGAGACAAATCTGTGGCTATCAACTGTACTGTCCAAGAGCAGAGGAGACAAATCTGTGGCTATCAACTGTACTGTCCAAGAGCAGAGGTGACAATCTGTGGCTATCAACTGTAATGTCCAAGAGCAGAGGTGACAATCTGTGGCTATCAACTGTACTGTCCAAGAGCAGAGGACACAATCAGTAGCCATCAACTGCACTGTCCAAGAGCAGAGGACACAATCAGAGGCTATCAACTGCAGACAGTGAAGCACATCCACATCGAAGGTCTGGTGCATCTCATTAAAGCGCAGAGCGTCGATAACAGCACCTCCCAATAAAGACATGTCCAATTTTAGTGAATATAAGATAAGATCTCTTCAACAATATATTATCGTATATCGGCAACAAAGCAAGGCAGTCCAAAATCACCGGTTGTTGAAGTGAAATGGACTTTAAGGCGTAACGACATACAAGGCACACTTTATACGCGAAATTTTTCGGACTCCCAAACACAACCATTTTTTCAATTTGTTATCTCGGACATAGCATTCTGTCTGGTAGAATAAATATATGCAAAAGATTTATTCGTGTTTTTATGGCTTTTAACATCCAGTCTTTTTACTGAAAGTGGTAACTAGACCGAATTCCGCTAGATAACGCAATGACATTACATCATGATCGAGAAGGTCAAAGTCACGTGGTACCCCCTTGCTTTAGTCCTTTTGGGCCAAATGGTAAAAAATGAGCCCAAAATCTCCATCTTTAACCGTCTTCAAGATAATGATCAGCTCCCGGGGTAACAGGCTATCGTACCCCCCTGTAAGCTCCCCTGGGGGGGGGGGGAGAGCTTAGCCTAGGCTTTCTTCCCTTCCTCCACTATATGTACCCCCCCCCCCCCTCTCCGAACTTTTTTACGTGTAAATGTAGTTTTTTTTCCCACTCAGCATTCTGTCGTCATTCTCATTTGATTTGACTGACCAGTCGGTTATGATTTTTTTTAAAAACTTATAGCAAGTTTTCGGTAAAATATCTGCTCAAATAATGCGCTACTGAAATATGTCTTATACTCAGAGGGTTTACAAGGTAACAGGGTTCGCGTTGGCGGGGTTTTTGTCCACTTTTTGGCTATTTTTTTTTACGAAATGACTCACTTTTTCGGAACCCACCGAGTTTTCTGGACCCAACTGAGTCACACTTTCCTTTTTTGACTCACTTTTCTGAGAACCCAGCGAGAACTCTGGGTAATTTCATTAATTTTCTTAGGTTGGTTGTGACATGTGATTGCCTTAGATAAAACCAGTGATCCATTTCCGACTCTTTACTGTGAAGAGTAAAGGAAACACGTCGGGTATATTTAGGTGGAACTCTAATTTAGATCTGCTTTAAAGTGAAAAATTTCCCTCGTTTACTAGTTTTTAAGAGGTAAATAATTGTTCTAGGCAATATGCTCTAGTTTCATTTGGGCTTTTTCATATTCGTCATGTTCGAATATTTGTCAGATTTCTTTTTTCATCATATACGCTCGTATTGAAAAATATAGTTTATGAATTATGTGCTCCGACTGGTCAGTCTGTTTTGCGACATTTTTTCATCATTGTGGGATTTTTTATTTAATAAAAAATGTACAATGTACAAACAGGAAACAAATAACAAAAGAAAAAAAACTCAGATAGATATATTATCTCTTACTAATCTACATTTAATAATTTACAAACCGTGTAAATGTAGTTTGATAATATTTGTTAATGTGAATAAATGACTCAACTGAACTGCATGATAATGAGTGAAAAAGCTCCCTTACAGTCAGGACTAAATCTTATGCCGCAACTTAAAATTAATCGAAATTTTTTATCTAGCAGTTTTAAAATTAAAACCAAAGAGTTGTGGATTCGTTTCACTTCCATACAGCCAATACATACAAAGCCATTGGTAAATACAACGGGGATTAAACACTCAGAGTAACCTTACTAATTTTGGTGATAACAGAGTGACTTTGCTTGAGCAGCAGAAATAAATGTAGAAAAACAGGGGCAAGCTGGGATAGGGGAGGGAGGGGTGTAGGTGAATCTGGGTGTTGGGGGGGGGGGGGAGCTGGAGAAGGGAAAAAAATACCAGGTGGGGGGGGGGATAGACTAGTCGATCTCCTCTCCCCCCGGGGGGGGGGGGGCAAAAGCTGTACAGGGGCAAGTTATACTGTTACAGCGATTTTTGGCCTTAACCGAGAAGGTCAAGATGACTTGGGTACTTTTTATATTACAGTGTTTACGCCGAAACGGTCGAAAATGAACTCAAGCCAGTTTTGAGGTAATGATCGACTTCCGTTTTTGGCCTTGACCGAGGTCGAAGGTCACCAACGTACTTCTTATGTTACTAAGCATCATTTACGCCCAAAGGATTTCAGACCTTGACCGTGTCAGAGAAGGTCAAGGTGACCGTGATACCTCTTATATAATATCGTTTACACCCAAACAGTCGAAAACAAGCTCAAAATTCCTCTATCTCTAACCGTTTTCGAGATAACGGCAAACTTCCGGTTTTTGAACTTCACTGAGTTGAAGGTCACAGAGGTTCTTCTTATGTAACATCATTTACGCCCAAATGATGTTAACATTAAATCAAAATCTCTCTACACCTTCCCGATAATGGTAAACTTCTGGGTTTTTTTACCTTGAACACGAAGGTCAAGGTTAAGATGACCGAGGTACCTCTTGCGTACCGTTGTTTTTGCCTAAAGGGTTGAAAATGAGCTCACAACCGCTCTGTCACTAACCGATATTGAAATTATGTTAAACTTCCGGTTTCCGGGCCTGACCGTGACTGAGCATATCAAGGTCTCCGAGCTACCTTTTGTGTAAAGTTGCTTGGGCCCAAAGTGTTGCAAATGAGCCCAAAACGCTGTATATCTAATCCATTTCCAGATAATTGTCAACTTTCGTTTTTTTTAACCTTGACCGTGTCGGAGAAGGTCAAGGTCACCGAGAAACCTCTTATGTAACATTGTTTGGGCATAACGGGTTGAAAATAAGCTCACAATCGCTCTGTCGCTAACCGTTTTTGAGATAATGGTCAGCTTCCGGTGAAAGTCAAGATGACCGAGGTAACTCTTATTTACGTTTTCAGGCCTAAATGGTCGGAAATGAGTTCACAATGGCCCCATTTCGAGACAATGAGCCCAAAATCGCTCTATCTCTAATCGATTTCGAGATAAAGGTCAAATTTCGGTTTTTGACCTTGTCTGAGACCGAAGGTCACAGAGGTCCATCTTGTGTAACATTATTTTTGCCAAAAGCGTTTCAAATTACCTCAAAATCCTCTATACCTAACCGCTTTCAAGATAATGGTGTACTTTCGGTTTTTGACCTTGACTGTGACAAGGTCAAGGTCAAGGAGCACTCTTATGCATGGCTATTTTCGCCTAAAGGCTCGAAAATGAGCTCATAATCACTGTCTCTAACCGATTTCGAGATAATGGTCAACTTCCGGTTTTTGACCTTGACCGTTACCGAGAAGGTAATGGTCACCAAACTACCTTTTATGTATCGCTGCTTAGGCCCAAAGTGTCGAAAATGAGCCCAGAATCGCTCAAAAATCGACTTTCTCCTAATGGTCTACATCTGGTTTTGCATTTGATCGTGTCAGGGAAAGACAAGGTGACCGTAGTAACTCATATGTAGCGTTGTTTAGTTCTAAAGGTTCAACACAGAGCTCAGAATCGCTCTGACTCTTAACCGATTTCGAGATGGTCAACTTCCGGTATCTGACCTCGACGAAGATCGAGAAGGTCAAGGTCACCGATCCACCTTATATGTAACACTGCTTAGGCCCAATGTGTCGAAAATGAGAACAAAATCGCTCTATGTCGACATAATGTTCAACTTTGTTCAACTAAAGGCTCGAGAATAGGCTCATAATCGCTGTCTCTAACCGATTTCAAGATAATGATCAACTTCCGGGTTTTGACCCTGACCCTTACCAAGAAGGTAAAGGGCACCAAGCTACCTTTTATGTATCGATGTTTAGTCCCAAAGTGTCGAAAATGAGCCCAGAATCGCTCTATCTCTAATCGATTTTCCATAATGGTCAACTTCCGGTTTTTCACCTTCATCGTGTCGAGGAAAGACAAGGCGACCGTAGTACCTCATACGTAATGCTGCCTCGGTTTAAAGGGTCGAAAATGACCTCACAATCACTCTATCTCTAATCGATTTCGAGATAATGGTCAACTGTCAGATTTCGACATTGACCGTGTCGGAGAAGGTCTAGGTGAACGAGGTACCTCATAGGTAACCTTGTTTAGGTCTAAAGGGTCGACACTGAGCTCAGAATCACTGATTCTCAACCGATTTCGAGATAATGGTCAACTTCACGTGACCGTGATCGAGAAGGTCAAGGTCACCGATCTACCTTTTATGAAACACTGCTTAAGCCCTGCGTCAAAAATGAGAACAAAATCGCTCTATTCAGACATAATGTTCAACTTTGACCGAGACGGTCAAGGTCACAGAGCTACCTTTAACGTGACATTTCTTAGGCCAAAAGTGTCGAAAATGAGCCCAAAATCGCTCTATCTCTAATCAATTTCGAGATAAAGGTCAAATTTCGGTTTTTAACCTTGTCTGAGACCGAAGGTCACAGAGGTGCATCTTGTGTAACATTATTTATGCCCAAAGCGTTTCAAATTGCCTCAAAATCCTCTATACCTCACCGTTTTCGAGATAATGGTGAACTTTCGGTTTTTGACCTTGACTGTGACAAGGTCAAGGTCAAGGAGCACTCTTATGCAAGGCTATTTTCGCCTAAAGGCTCGAAAATGAGCTCATAATCACTGTCTCTAACCGATTTCGAGATAATGGTCAACTTCCGGTTTTTTATTTTGACCGTTACCGAGAAGATAATGGTCACCAAACTACCTTTTATGTATCGCTGCTTAGGCCCAAAGTGTCGAAAATGAGCCCAGAATCGCTCTAATCTACTTTCGCCTAATGGTCTACATCCGGTTTTTGCACTTGATCGTGTCAGGGAAAGACGAGGTGACCGTAGTAACTCATATGTAACGTTGTTTAGTTCTAAAGGTTAACACAGAGCTCAGAATCGCTCTGACTCTTAACCGATTTCGAGATAATGGTCAACTTCCGGTATCTGACCTCGACGGTGATCGAGAAGGTCAAGGTCACCGATCCACCTTTTATGTAACACTGCTTAGGCCCAATGTGTCGAAAATGAGAGCAAAATCGCTCTATGTCGACATAATTGTCAACTTTGCTCAATTAAAGGCTCGAAAATGAGCTCATAATCGCTGTCTCTAACTGATTTCGAGATAATGGTCAACTTCCGGTTTTTTTACTCTGACCGTTACCCAGAAGGTAAAGGGCACCAAGCTACCTTTTATGTATCGATGTTTAGTCCCAAAGTGTCGAAAATGAGCCCAGAATCGCTCTATCTCTAATCGATTTTCCATAATGGTCAACTTCCGGTTTTTCACCTTCATCGTGTCGAGGAAAGACAGGCGACCGTAGTACCGTTGCCTCATACGTAATGCTGCTTAGGTTTAAGGGGTCGAAAATGACCTCACGATCACTCTATCCCTAATCGATTTCGAGATAATGGTCAACTTTCAGATTTCGACATTAACCGTGTCGGAGATCTAGGTGAACGAGGTACCTCATATGTATCGTTTTTTAGGTCTAAAGGGTCGAAAATAAGCTGACAGTCGATCTGACCCTAAGCGATTCAAGATAATGGTCAACTTTCGAATTTCGATATTGACCGTTACCGAAAACATACAGGCCACCAAGCTTCCTTATATGTATCGTTGCTTACGCAAATGAGCCCAAAATCGCTCTCATCGATTTCGAGATAATAGCCAATTTTTCGGATTTTGACCTTGACCGTGTCACAGAATGTCAAGGTGACCGAGGCAACGTTAATAGGCCTAAAGGCTCGAAAAGGAGCTCATAATCTCTCGAAAAGGAGCTCATAATCTCTCTCTCTCTCTCTCTCTCTCTCTCTCTCTCTCTCTCTCTCTCTCTCTCTCTCTCTCTCTCTCTCTCTGTCTCTCTCTCTCTAACCGATTTCGAGAAAATGGTCAACTTCCGGTTTTTCACTTTGTCAAGAAGCTACCTTCATGTATCGTTGCTTAGGCCCAAAGTGTCGAAAATGAGCCCAAAATCGCTCTAATCGGTGCTGATTTAATGGCATTACGCTGCCTGGTGCTGATTTAATGGCATTACGCTGCATGGTGCTGATTTAATGGCATTACGCTGCATGGTGCTGATTTAATGGCATTACGCTGCCTGGTGCTGATTTAATGGCATTACGCTGCCTGGTGCTGATTTAATGGCATTACGTGCTGATTTAATGGCATTACGCTGCATGGTGCTGATTTAATGGCATTACTCTGCATGGTGCTGATTTAATGGCATTATGCTGCCTGGCGCTGATTTAATGGCATTACGCTGCATGTGCTGATTTAATGGCATTACGCTGCATGGTGCTGATTTAATGGCATTATGCTGCCTGGCGCTGATTTAATGGCATTGCTGCCTGGTGCCAATTTAATGGCATTATGCCGCCTGATATATTGGCATTAGAATGCTGGGCACTGTTTATTGACGTTATACTGCCTGGCGCTGATTTCCTGTCAACACGCTGCCCCGTGTCGATTTAAGGGCATGCTGCATGGCGCTGACTTTTTGGCATTATGTTGCTTGGCGCTGATTTATTGGTATTATGCCGTCTGGCCCTTATTTACTGACATTTTGCTGACTGGTGCTGATTGACTGATACTTTGTTGCCTGACGCTGATTCAATGGCATTATGCCGCCTGGCGCTGATTTAGTGGCATTACGCTGTATCAGCCAGCGCTGACTTATTGACATTATGCTGTGTGCCACTTATTCATTGGCATTATGCCGACTGGGGTTGATTTAATGGCATTATGCAGCCTATCGCTGATTTAGCGACATTATGCTGCCTGACACTTATTTACTGGCATTATGCTGCCTGACACTGGTTTAATGGTGCTATGCTGCCTGACACTTGTTTATTGGCATTATGCTGCCTGACACTGGTTTAATGGTGTTATGCTGCCTGACACTTATTTATTGGCATTATGCTGCCTGACGCTGGTTTAATTGTTATGATGCCTGAGGTGATTTACTGGCAGTATGCTGCCTAGCGCTTATTTAACACCCCTTAAGTTGTGAACTGGTTGTGAATCCATCTCGACGTCAGTTTTTAGGCGTTAGGCATCTTTTTGAAAGCTACCAGAGCTTCGATGCCGGATGCAAGATATGCCATATCCCGACGTTTGTAAAGCACGAAGGTTACCGCTAATGACGTCAAAACGCGTCAAAAGCCGAAGTTGGTCCCCAAAGCTGTGCGACTTGTCATTCAGCGCCGGGAAAATCAAGCAATGCCGAGGTTTTGCACACTGCTTCGAGAACGAGAGTCTTATTCTAAAATAGGCCCGTTACTGCAATGGCATAGTGGCAGCTGCTGTACGTATCTTGAGAATGACTCTTAATCAAAATGCAAAAGATCTAAACCTCCACGAGAAGAACAAACAGGTCAACCATCAAGAAACGACCGCAAAACAAACGAACCAGCACAAACACACGACCACACACACACACACGGCCATGCAGATCCAGAGCTCTGGGATGGAGGGAGATAAATGGGGGGTGGGGTAGGAAAAGGTGTCTCTGGATCCTTCTGGCCATGCGCAGCCCTCACAACGGAAACCAAAACCTGACCGCGAACTTTGCGAAAACATCTACACTGAAGCCTATCTATCCCCGCCACCCCCCGCTCCCCCCCCCCCCCCCCCAACATCCCATTCTAAATACCCCCCTTTCCTAAAACGCATATCCTACTAACCTGCCATGCATGTTGATTAAGAATCCTTTCTAAGATATAATACATTACAGGCCTTACGTTTACTATTTCCATTGCAGCAGCTGACCTTATACGAAAAGTCGAGCGGCAAGTCCGGCACGTTTTGATTCCTCGTGTCTCATGTTCGCCGCAATTACGCCATGCATCTCTTCTGTATCTTCAGATGTGCCCAGCAACACCACACGCGCCATGCACCCATTATCTCCCTTCTTCCTTGCACCAGCTGCGGTCACTAACCAGGTATCTCTTCCATACAGTTCAACAAAACTACTCACCAGTCTTAATTTCATGAGACGGGAGTTAAAATTTCCCCCTGAAAAGTGACTGGGGCAAACGATCGGACGGCGAGATCATGTTTCAGCGCTCAAGTTTATCGGGCTTCTATTTAAATGCGAAAAGAAATGAGCGCGTTGAACGCAGTTACTGTTTTAGTGTATGATCGTTGGCTTTTTGCCGTTGCAAATTAATGGCAGTGGTAAACGGGCTTCAAGAAAGAAAAGCCTCACAGCCTACCCGACCAGCATGTCCCTCCGTGTGAATTCCCTTCCCGCTTGCAGATCGTTGTTGTTCAACAGCCAGCCTCTACGGCAGTTCCGTCTGTTGTGTATAACACCGTTTTACTCTGTAGACCCACTGGGAATTCCGCGAAAACGGTACTAATAAAAGTGAGGGACTACTTTTTAAAATATCCATCCGCTCTTTGTTTATACATAACAGATAGATCTCTCAGAGGACATATGTTTTAATAACAGCAGCTAGCCAATGACTGATCGACGGAGAAGATCCAGCCTCAAGCAGAGGAAAAACAGTGCCACGGTCTAACCCCTTTCATGCGGGCTGACCGACGCCGATCCTCGTTAATCGGCCCGATCAGAAAGTGATGGATCTTATTTTTACGCGGCGTTGATCCCGGTTACTAATTTGGTAGGTGATCACTGATCTCTCATAATACTTTTACGGTTCTGGTAGAAAAAAAAATTCTGCAGAAACTCAAGTCGTCTCTTTCTAGCTTTCTATTCATTGTCTTTTAATATTTGTTTATAACTATTTTTTGAAGATCACTTTTTACGATTGACTTACGTGATTATATCCCAGTTTTCAAGAATATCTGTTAGAAGTCTGGTAAAATATGCCTCCTATTTTCGTTTTAATTCGGAATGAGTTCTAATGATACGCAGAGCTTCAGAGCTCTGCCTTGACGCGCCCACGACAGGTCTTGATGCCTGCGTGGCATCAAAATATCAGTGACGTGCCCAAACTGGCGTTGACGAAATGCTGATGTGTGTTTCTCTTAATTTAATTCAATTTAATTAATTTTTTTTTCACTAAAATTCACATACTACTTGTTGTCAAATACGCAGTTAGTAATTTATGTGCTGGTTGAGCACACGAAGCATCATTAACTTCTCGCTCACTTTGCTAACGCATCATCATTGTTTTTATTATTTTCTTATTTTAGTCATGAAGGTATCATTTTCGTCGTCACAGATTCTGAATTCAGACTGAACAGTGGGCATTTTTCAAAAACATATATCATCCGTTTAACATCAACTATGTAAACTGTGGAAGATATTATAATAGCCCCATTCTTGGACAATTTATTTCAAATGGAATGATTTATCGTTCAGCACAAGCATAGTTGATAACAGCATATACGCATCATCCTGTTATAAATCTTAACTGACAATTTTTAAATCATTTCAAATGATACAGACGGTGAAACCAAAACTGGTACAAAACAAAAGGAAACCAAAATTCTCCCATTTTTATCAATAGCAAGTTGGCATTAATGGTTCACGAACATGGGTGTGTTCTTCCTCCATAAACCACTCCCCTCCCCCTTCTCAAGCTGCATTTGTTTTCTCATAAGAAAGACCTCGGCTAGTTAGTTTGTTAGTCAGTTAGTTATGGAGTTAGTTCATGAAAAAAAACCGGAAAGAAGCCTTGTGGATCATGGAAGTTTTTTTTTTTTTTTTTTTTTTTTTTGCATGAAATGCTAGAATATACATTCGCTGTCATCCAGATTTCTAAAATCCCACTCGTTGACGCAATAGGTAATTTCTGTTATACATGTATATCTTTTTTTATTTAGCTGACAAGTCACTGCCTTTGGAGATCCCAGGCTTACGTCACAGGTTTCTAGTGTTAGAACTCATTTGCCTGTGACGCCAGCTCCACGCTAATACGTGGCGTAGATTTCCGTCGTAAAACAAATCGCCAATCACTATATTTATTGATATCTGATGTGATCATTTGCAATTCAAATTGATCACTGCTCCTCAACCCTATAACTGGAATGTACATCAAGTGCCTTTTCTGAGATAAATCCAAAAACTAAGGCGCAATCACTGCATTCAAAGACTCATTTAACGGCATCCTCGCTTCCATAAACACAAGCATCGTTGGACAAAGACCAACGTCTCGCCTTGCTTATTGTATATGGTGCTCACCATTTATTTATCAATTTATGCTCATCGTTTTTTTTTTTTTTATAAAGTGCATTTCAGTCCGCAGAGTCAGTTATACGTTTTACTTATATGTTTATGAGTATTATTCAATAACGTAACGTTGGAGAATGCAATAAACGTTTTCTTTGTTTGAAGCGAAAATTGGCCACAAGCAAGAAGCACCTGTGAAACGGCTTGCCTTAATCAGTTAGGGACAAAAAGGGAAAAGGATGAAAAAAGTGGACAAAATGCCAGAAAGTATTTCTATATCACTTACAATTAATTCAATTCACAAGCAACGGCGATATATCTCTCACCACAATGTTATCTTTTTGCTATTTTACATCGCTCATAAGAAAATTCTGCCTATTGCTTGAAACAAAACATAGGCATCAGAGATGCAAAGCCCCCAGCCAGCCGGAACATTTGAAACAAGGAAAGTAGTAGATTTGAGGCCGGTCACAGGCTCACTTTAATCCTTAACAACGAAAAGAAAAAAAGGGTGGCAGTGCTTTAAGATGAAAAAAAACAAAACAAAACAAAAACATTTACCATGAGAAAGTCTAGTTGAGCCACTGTCCTTGGTCGGATATGGCTGATAAGCAATACGGATCTTTATTAGTCCATATACCAGCTATATCTGAATTATCTTAGTTATTGGCAAAGAATTGTAGAGAGTATTAACAAGCCACATGTCGCCAAACCGGATAATGGTAGATATATGCAAATTTCAAAGTCCAGCTGAGCCACTGTCATCAAACCCAATAATGGTAGATATATGCAAATTTCTGTCCTTGGTCGGATATGGCTCATATACAACAGGGATCTTCAATGCTCCATATAGTAGTTATAACCGAAATATCTTAGTAATTGGTAAAGAATTGTAGACTAGAGAGTGTTCACAAGCTACATGTCACCAAACCTGATGGTAGAAATATGCAAATTTCAAAGTCCAGCTGAGCCACTGTCCTTGGTCGGATATGGCTCATATACAACACGAATCATCAATGCTCCATATAGTCGTTATAACCGAAATATCTTAGTAACTGGTAAAGAATTGTAGGCTGGAGAGTGTTCACAAGAGACGTGTTAAGTAAACTTGATAGTGGTACAAATAAGAAAATTTCCAAGTGCGGCTGAGCCACTGTCCTTCGTCGGATATAGCTCATATACAATAAGGATCTTCATTGCTCCATACAGTAGCTATATCCGAAATATCTTAGTAAGTGGTAATGAATCGTTGGCTAGAGAGTGTCGATAATCCACATGTTAAGCAAACTTGATACTGGTACAAATAATAAAATTTCCAAGTCCAGCTGAGCCACTGTCCTTGGTCGGATATGGCCCATAAACAGTAGGGATCTTTATTAGTCAATATACCAGCTATATCCGAAACATCTTAGTAATTGGTAAAGAACTGTAGACTAGAGAGTGTTCACAATCCACAAGTCCCTAAACCTGATATTGCTAGAAATATGCAAATTTCAAAGTCCAGCTGAGCCACTGTCCTTGGTCGGACATGGCTCATAAACAATAGGGTTCTTTATTGGTCCATGCACTAGCCACATCTAAAATATCTTGGCAATTGGTAAGGAAGTGTAAACTAAAGAGTGTTCACAAGCCACATTTCACCAAACCTGATAATGATAGAAATATGCAAATTTCAAAGTCCAGCTGAGAAACTGTCCTTGGTCGGATATGGCTCATATACAACAAGGATCTTTACTGCTCCATATAGTAGCTATATCCAAAATATCTTAGTAATTGGTAAAGAATTGTAGACTAGACAGTGTTCACAAGCCACATATTAAGTAAACTTGATAATAAAACAAATAAGAAAATTTTCAAGTGCAGCTGAGCCACTGTCCTTGGTCGGATATGGTTCATAGACAATAGGGATCTTCATTGCTCCATATAGTAGCTATACCGAAACATCTTAGTGTTTGGTAAAGAACTGTAGACTAGAAAGTGTTCACAAGCCACATGTTAAGCAAACTTGATAATGATACAAATAAGAAAATTTCCAAGTCCAGCTGAGCCACTGTCCTTGGTCATATATGGCTCATAAACAGTAGGGATCTTAACTGGTCAATATACTAGCTATATCCGAAATATCTTAGTAATTGGTAAAGAACTGTAGACTAGAAAGTGTTCACAATCCACAAGTCCCTAAACCTGATAATGGTAGAAATATGCAAATTTCAAAGTCCAGCTGAGCCAATGTCCTTGGTCGGATATGGCTCATATACAACAGGAATCTTCAATGCTCCATATAGTAGTTATAACCGAAATATCTTAGTAATTGGTAAAGAATTGTAGGCTAGAGAGTGTTCACAAGAGACGTGTTAAGTAAACTTGATGGTGGTACAAATAAGAAAATTTCCAAGGGCGGCTGAGCCACTGTCCTTGGTCGGATATAGCTCATATACGATAAGGATCTTCATTGCTCCATACAGTAGCTATATCCGCAATATCTTATTAAGTGGTAATGAATCGTTGGCTAGAGAGTGTCGATAATCCACATGTTAAGCAAACTTGATAATGGTACAAATAATAAAATTTCCAAGTCCAGCTGAGCCACTGTCCTTGGTCGGATATGGCTCATAAACAATAGGGATCTTTATTAGTCAATATACTAGCTATATCCGAAATATCTTAGTAATTAGTAAAGAACTGTAGACTGGAGAGTGTTCACAATCCACAAGTCACCAAACCTGATAATGGAAGAAATATGCAAATTTCAAAGTCCAGCTGAGCCACTGTCCTTGGTCAGATATAGCTCATATACAATAAGGATCTTCATTGCTCCATACAGTAGCTATATCCGAAATATCTCAGTAATTGGTAAAGAACTGTAGAGAGTGTTCACAAGACACATATCACGAAACCTGATAATGGTAGAAATATGCAAATTTCAAAGTCCAGCTGAGCCACTGTCCTTGGTCGGATATGGCTCATATACAACAGGAATCTTCAATGCTCCATATAGTAGTTATAACCGAAATATCTTAGTAATTGGTAAAGAATTGTAGGCTAGAGAGTGTTCACAAGAGACGTGTTAAGTAAACTTGATGGTGGTACAAATAAGAAAATTTCCAAGGGCGGCTGAGCCACTGTCCTTGGTCGGATATAGCTCATATACGATAAGGTTCTTCATTGCTCCATACAGTAGCTATATCCGCAATATCTTAGTAATTGGTAAAGAACTGTAGACTAGAGAGTGTTCACAAAACACATGTCACGAAATCTGATAATGGAAGAAACATGCAAATTTCAAAGTCCAGCTGAGCCACTGTCCTTGGTCGGATATGGCTCATAAACAATAGGGATCTTTATTAGTCAATATACTAGCTATATCCGAAATATCTTAGTAATTAGTAAAGAACTGTAGACTGGAGAGTGTTCACAATCCACAAGTCACCAAACCTGATAATGGAAGAAATATGCAAATTTCAAAGTCCAGCTGAGCCACTGTCCTTGGTCAGATATAGCTCATATACAATAAGGATCTTCATTGCTCCACACAGTAGCTATATCCGAAATATCTCAGTAATTGGTAAAGAACTGTAGAGAGTGTTCACAAGACACATGTCACGAAACCTGATAATGGTAGAAATATGCAAATTTCAAAGTCCAACTGAGCCACTGTCCTTGGTCGGATATCGCTCATATACAACAAGAATCTTCATTACTCCATAGAGTAGCTATATCCGAAATATCTTAGTAAGTGGTAATGAATCGTTGGCTAGAGAGTGTTCACAAGCCACCTGTTAAGCAAACTTGATAATGGTACAAATTAGAAAATTTCAAAGTGCAGCTGAGCCACTGTCCTTGGTCGGATATGGCTCATAAATAACAGGGTTCTTTATTGGTCCATGCAATAGCCTCGTCTAAAATATCTTGGCAATTGGTAAAGAAGTGTAAACTAGAGAGTGTCGACAATCCACATGCCACCAAACCTGATAATGATAGAAATATGCAAATTTCAAAGTCCAGCTGAGAAACTGTCCTTGGTCGGATATGGCTCATATACAACAAGGATCTTTACTGCTCCATATAGTAGCTATATCCAAAATATCTTAGTAATTGGTAAAGAATTGTAGACTAGACAGTGTTCACAAGCCACATATTAAGTAAACTTGATAATAAAACAAATAAGAAAATTTTCAAGTGAAGCTGAGCCACTGTCCTTGGTCGGATATGGTTCATAGACAATAGGGATCTTCATTGCTCCATATAGTAGCTATACCGAAACATCTTAGTGTTTGGTAAAGAACTGTAGACTAGAAAGTGTTCACAAGCCACATGTTAAGCAAACTTGATAATGATACAAATAAGAAAATTTCCAAGTCCAGCTGAGCCACTGTCCTTAGTCAGATATGGCTCATATACAACAAGGATCTTCATTGCTCCATACAGTAGCTATATCCGAAATATCTTAGTAAGTGGTAATGAATCGTTGGCTAGAGAGTGTCGATAATCCACATGTTAAGCAAACTTGATAATGGTACAAATAATAAAATTTCCAAGTCCAGCTGAGCCACTGTCCTTGGTCGGATATGGCTCATAAACAATAGGGATCTTTATTAGTCAATATACTAGCTATATCCGAAATATCTTAGTAATTAGTAAAGAACTGTAGACTGGAGAGTGTTCACAATCCACAAGTCACCAAACCTGATAATGGAAGAAATATGCAAATTTCAAAGTCCAGCTGAGCCACTGTCCTTGGTCAGATATAGCTCATATACAATAAGGATCTTCATTGCTCCACACAGTAGCTATATCCGAAATATCTCAGTAATTGGTAAAGAACTGTAGAGAGTGTTCACAAGACACATGTCACGAAACCTGATAATGGTAGAAATATGCAAATTTCAAAGTCCAACTGAGCCACTGTCCTTGGTCGGATATCGCTCATATACAACAAGAATCTTCATTACTCCATAGAGTAGCTATATCCGAAATATCTTAGTAAGTGGTAATGAATCGTTGGCTAGAGAGTGTTCACAAGCCACCTGTTAAGCAAACTTGATAATGGTACAAATTAGAAAATTTCAAAGTGCAGCTGAGCCACTGTCCTTGGTCGGATATGGCTCATAAATAACAGGGTTCTTTATTGGTCCATGCAATAGCCTCGTCTAAAATATCTTGGCAATTGGTAAAGAAGTGTAAACTAGAGAGTGTCGACAATCCACATGCCACCAAACCTGATAATGATAGAAATATGCAAATTTCAAAGTCCAGCTGAGAAACTGTCCTTGGTCGGATATGGCTCATATACAACAAGGATCTTTACTGCTCCATATAGTAGCTATATCCAAAATATCTTAGTAATTGGTAAAGAATTGTAGACTAGACAGTGTTCACAAGCCACATATTAAGTAAACTTGATAATAAAACAAATAAGAAAATTTTCAAGTGAAGCTGAGCCACTGTCCTTGGTCGGATATGGTTCATAGACAATAGGGATCTTCATTGCTCCATATAGTAGCTATACCGAAACATCTTAGTGTTTGGTAAAGAACTGTAGACTAGAAAGTGTTCACAAGCCACATGTTAAGCAAACTTGATAATGATACAAATAAGAAAATTTCCAAGTCCCGCTGAGCCACTGTCCTTAGTCAGATATGGCTCATATACAACAAGGATCTTCATTGCTCCATACAGTAGCTATATCCGAAATATCTTAGTAAGTGGTAATGAATCGTTGGCTAGAGAGTGTCGATAATCCACATGTTAAGCAAACTTGATAATGGTACAAATAATAAAATTTCCAAGTCCAGCTGAGCCACTGTCCTTGGTCGGATATGGCTCATAAACAATAGGGATCTTTATTAGTCAATATACTAGCTATATCCGAAATATCTTAGTAATTAGTAAAGAACTGTAGACTGGAGAGTGTTCACAATCCACAAGTCACCAAACCTGATAATGGAAGAAATATGCAAATTTCAAAGTCCAGCTGAGCCACTGTCCTTGGTCAGATATAGCTCATATACAATAAGGATCTTCATTGCTCCATACAGTAGCTATATCCGAAATATCTCAGTAATTGGTAAAGAACTGTAGAGAGTGTTCACAAGACACATGTCACGAAACCTGATAATGGTAGAAATATGCAAATTTCAAAGTCCAACTGAGCCACTGTCCTTGGTCGGATATCGCTCATATACAACAAGAATCTTCATTACTCCATAGAGTAGCTATATCCGAAATATCTTAGTAAGTGGTAATGAATCGTTGGCTAGAGAGTGTTCACAAGCCACCTGTTAAGCAAACTTGATAATGGTACAAATTAGAAAATTTCAAAGTGCAGCTGAGCCACTGTCCTTGGTCGGATATGGCTCATAAATAACAGGGTTCTTTATTGGTCCATGCAATAGCCTCGTCTAAAATATCTTGGCAATTGGTAAAGAAGTGTAAACTAGAGAGTGTCGACAATCCACATGCCACCAAACCTGATAATGATAGAAATATGCAAATTTCAAAGTCCAGCTGAGAAACTGTCCTTGGTCGGATATGGCTCATATACAACAAGGATCTTTACTGCTCCATATAGTAGCTATATCCAAAATATCTTAGTAATTGGTAAAGAATTGTAGACTAGACAGTGTTCACAAGCCACATATTAAGTAAACTTGATAATAAAACAAATAAGAAAATTTTCAAGTGAAGCTGAGCCACTGTCCTTGGTCGGATATGGTTCATAGACAATAGGGATCTTCATTGCTCCATATAGTAGCTATACCGAAACATCTTAGTGTTTGGTAAAGAACTGTAGACTAGAAAGTGTTCACAAGCCACATGTTAAGCAAACTTGATAATGATACAAATAAGAAAATTTCCAAGTCCAGCTGAGCCACTGTCCTTAGTCAGATATGGCTCATATACAACAAGGATCTTCATTGCTCCATACAGTAGCTATATCCGAAATATCTTAGTAAGTGGTAATGAATCGTTGGCTAGAGAGTGTCGATAATCCACATGTTAAGCAAACTTGATAATGGTACAAATAATAAAATTTCCAAGTCCAGCTGAGCCACTGTCCTTGGTCGGATATGGCTCATAAACAATAGGGATCTTTATTAGTCAATATACTAGCTATATCCGAAATATCTTAGTAATTAGTAAAGAACTGTAGACTGGAGAGTGTTCACAATCCACAAGTCACCAAACCTGATAATGGAAGAAATATGCAAATTTCAAAGTCCAGCTGAGCCACTGTCCTTGGTCAGATATAGCTCATATACAATAAGGATCTTCATTGCTCCACACAGTAGCTATATCCGAAATATCTCAGTAATTGGTAAAGAACTGTAGAGAGTGTTCACAAGACACATGTCACGAAACCTGATAATGGTAGAAATATGCAAATTTCAAAGTCCAACTGAGCCACTGTCCTTGGTCGGATATCGCTCATATACAACAAGAATCTTCATTACTCCATAGAGTAGCTATATCCGAAATATCTTAGTAAGTGGTAATGAATCGTTGGCTAGAGAGTGTTCACAAGCCACCTGTTAAGCAAACTTGATAATGGTACAAATTAGAAAATTTCAAAGTGCAGCTGAGCCACTGTCCTTGGTCGGATATGGCTCATAAATAACAGGGTTCTTTATTGGTCCATGCAATAGCCTCGTCTAAAATATCTTGGCAATTGGTAAAGAAGTGTAAACTAGAGAGTGTCGACAATCCACATGCCACCAAACCTGATAATGATAGAAATATGCAAATTTCAAAGTCCAGCTGAGAAACTGTCCTTGGTCGGATATGGCTCATATACAACAAGGATCTTTACTGCTCCATATAGTAGCTATATCCAAAATATCTTAGTAATTGGTAAAGAATTGTAGACTAGACAGTGTTCACAAGCCACATATTAAGTAAACTTGATAATAAAACAAATAAGAAAATTTTCAAGTGAAGCTGAGCCACTGTCCTTGGTCGGATATGGTTCATAGACAATAGGGATCTTCATTGCTCCATATAGTAGCTATACCGAAACATCTTAGTGTTTGGTAAAGAACTGTAGACTAGAAAGTGTTCACAAGCCACATGTTAAGCAAACTTGATAATGATACAAATAAGAAAATTTCCAAGTCCCGCTGAGCCACTGTCCTTAGTCAGATATGGCTCATATACAACAAGGATCTTCATTGCTCCATACAGTAGCTATATCCGAAATATCTTAGTAAGTGGTAATGAATCGTTGGCTAGAGAGTGTCGATAATCCACATGTTAAGCAAACTTGATAATGGTACAAATAATAAAATTTCCAAGTCCAGCTGAGCCACTGTCCTTGGTCGGATATGGCTCATAAACAATAGGGATCTTTATTAGTCAATATACTAGCTATATCCGAAATATCTTAGTAATTAGTAAAGAACTGTAGACTGGAGAGTGTTCACAATCCACAAGTCACCAAACCTGATAATGGAAGAAATATGCAAATTTCAAAGTCCAGCTGAGCCACTGTCCTTGGTCAGATATAGCTCATATACAATAAGGATCTTCATTGCTCCATACAGTAGCTATATCCGAAATATCTCAGTAATTGGTAAAGAACTGTAGAGAGTGTTCACAAGACACATGTCACGAAACCTGATAATGGTAGAAATATGCAAATTTCAAAGTCCAGCTGAGCCACTGTCCTTGGTCGGATATGGCTCATATACAACAGGAATCTTCAATGCTCCATATAGTAGTTATAACCGAAATATCTTAGTAATTGGTAAAGAATTGTAGGCTAGAGAGTGTTCACAAGAGACGTGTTAAGTAAACTTGATGGTGGTACAAATAAGAAAATTTCCAAGGGCGGCTGAGCCACTGTCCTTGGTCGGATATAGCTCATATACGATAAGGCTCTTCATTGCTCCATACAGTAGCTATATCCGCAATATCTTAGTAATTGGTAAAGAACTGTAGACTAGAGAGTGTTCACAAAACACATGTCACGAAATCTGATAATGGAAGAAATATGCAAATTTCAAAGACCCGCTGAGCTACTGTCCTTGGTCGGATATGGCTCATATACAACAAGAATCTTCATTGCTCCATACAGTAGCTATACCGAAATATCTTAATGTTTGGCAAAGAACTGTAGGCCAGAAAATGTTCACAAGAGACATGTTAAGCAAACTTGATAATGGTACAAATAATAAAATTTCCAAGTCCAGCTGAGCCACTGTCCTTGGTCGGATATGGCTCATAAACAATAGGGATCTTTATTAGTCAATATACTAGCTATATCCGAAATATCTTAGTAATTAGTAAAGAACTGTAGACTGGAGAGTGTTCACAATCCACCAAACCTGATAATGGAAGAAATATGCAAATTTCAAAGTCCAGCTGAGCCACTGTCCTTGGTCAGATATAGCTCATATACAATAAGGATCTTCATTGCTCCATACAGTAGCTATATCCGAAATATCTCAGTAATTGGTAAAGAACTGTAGAGAGTGTTCACAAGACACATGTCACGAAAATTGATAATGATAGAAATATGCAAATTTCAAAGTCCAGCTGAGCCACTGTCCTTGGTCGGATATGGCTCATATACAACAAGAATCTTCATTGCTCCATAGAGTAGCTATATCCGAAATATCTTAGTAAGTGGTAATGAATCATTGGCTAGAGAGTGTTCACAAGCCACCTGTTAAGCAAACTTGATAATGGTACAAATTAGAAAATTTCAAAGTGCAGCTGAGCCACTGTCCTTGGTCTGATATGGCTCATAAATAACAGGGTTCTTTATTGGTCCATGCACTAGCCTCGTCTAAAATATCTTGGCAATTGGTAAAGAAGTGTAAACTAGAGAGTGTCGACAAGCCACATGCCACCAAACCTGATAATGGCAGAAATATGCAAATTTCAAAGTCCAGCTGGGAAACTGTCCTTGGCCGGATATGGCTCATATACAAGGATCTTCACTGCTCCATATAATAGCTATATCCGAAATATCTTAGTAATTGGTAATGAATTGTAGACTAGAGAGTGTTCACAAGAAACATATTAAGTAAACTTGATAATAAAACAAATAAGACAATTTTCAAGTGCAGCTGAGCCACTGTCCTTGGTAGGATATGGTTCATAAACAATAGGGATTTTCATTGCTTCATATAGTAGCTATACCGAAACATCTTAGTGTTTGGCAAAGAACTGTAGGCCAGAAAATGTTCACAAGAGACATGTTAAGCAAACTTGATAATGGTACAAATAATAAAATTTCCAAGTCCAGCTGAGCCACTGTCCTTGGTAGGATATGGTTCATAAACAAATAGGGATCTTCATTGCTCCATAAACAAGCAATATTTAAAATATCTAAGCGATTAGAAAAAAATTATAGGCTAGAGCGTGTTCACAAGGTAAGTTAGTGGATGGACAGTGGGACGGACGGATACGGCCATAGCAATAGCCCTTAGCCATTTCATGTCTGAGACTAAAAACCGCAATGCAGCATAAGTTAAATTCGAATTGTTCAAACATTTACGTATTATCCAAACGTTGGCGCGCCTTGAACATCAGGATGGGAACATAATTGAAACCTCTTCTTAGTACAGCTGGTTTTCACGAGCCCCCACACCACGTGACCTGGTCAGCAACCTCTGGTGGGAACTTGCGAGGATGTTGCTGCATTTCACACACCAGGATGGCCTCGCAGAAATCATTTTCCCGACTTTTCTCAACTTTTTGAGAACATTTTCTCGGCTTTTGATACCCACTTTCCTGACTTTTCCTCAATTTACCATTTTCTTTATTCCCCTGATATTCCTCGGCTTTTTTTCCATTAATACCCATTTCAATTTTTCAATTGAAAAATATAAACCAACATTTACATAACATTATACCTTGAAATACCGGACTTTCTTGAATATTTCATGTGACAAAGGTTTGTTTCTTGTCTTTCCTGACATGTTCGTGTCTGTTACAACCGTGACACACGACCAAGGTATCACAAAATTAAGGTATACGCTAACACTGTGCAAACTTTTTGAAAAATATTTTGCTTTTCGTATTTATCGTACAATTAATCTCCTACACTTATGAACAGCAGCAAAACACATACACAGCATGCGAGCTTTTTACAACTTACAACACATAATTACATTTTTGTTTTTTCTTTCTTTCTTCTTTTTTTCAGGAAATACAATAAATTCATTACCGCGTCTGTTTCTGGTAAGCTAGATCATACACGTGTTCTACTAAAATAACAGTAACTCACACGGAAATCCGAGAGCCAACTGAGCTTATCCGATGAACTGTGGTGAGCTGCAAGTGGCCGATGTCTCCTGACGTGAGGGACACCTAAAGCATACCAAACACAACAAAACCATCACGGGGAATATAACCCGATGTGAAGCAATGCACAGGTCTTCAAGAAAGCTCTACAACGAATGTCAAAAATAATGTCTTTTTTGCGAAGTCATGCCGAACCACATTGTGTAGTCGTTGGGAGAGCCACGTTACAGGGATGCTGAGAGAACGAGCCCCGGAATGAAATCCTCAAGTACAATCGCTATCCTCGCGGTGGTATAGCCATCCCGCCAGACTAGAAAAGTACCACACAGAAAACTGGCCGGTTGTCCACATCGTATCAACATCGCGATGCCACCAACGTGAAAAATATCATGAGAGCATTCTGATTCATCTTGCAAAATTTTTAATTCCCAGCTTCTAATTACTATTGCAAAACTATTGCAAGACTACGTCTCGAGGAGTACGTCTATCCCCCGCGGGGGATATGGTGTGTGTAAGGCTGTTGCGTGTTGACAACGCAAAATTTAGAAGTGGAAGGATAGGTAGACGTAGTGTCTAACATTTCAACGAATCAATCCATTAACCAGTAGGTGCGTGAGGCTGTCGTAGGCACGCTAAGTACAGCGCCGATTTTGAAAAATCCGCCATTTTGTCAAGTCCCATCCGGAAAATTTTTGATCACTACACTGCGGAAGGTCCCAGGGAACCCGTGTGCAGAATTTGAAACGAATCCATCCATTTTTGAGGCCTGTAGGCGCGTGAGACTGCCGTATATACGCTAAGTCCAGTGCCAATTTTCAAAAGTCCGCCATTTTGTCAATTTTTGCCCAATCCGGAAAATTCTTGGTCACTGCACTGCGGAAGGGTCCAGAGAAGCCGTGTACAAAATGTGAAACTAATTCATTTATTTATGTGGCCTGTAGGCGGGCGAGACTGCCGTATATACGCGAAGTCCAGTGCCGATTTTCACAAGTCCGCCATCTTGTCAATTTTTGGCCAATCCAAAAAATTCTTGATCACTGCAGTGCGGAAGGTTCCAGAGAAGCCATGTACAAAATTTGAAACGAATCTGTCTATTAATGTGGCCTGTAGACGCGTGAGACTGCCGTATATACGTTAAGTCCAGTGCCGATTTTCAAAAGTCCGCCATTTTGTCAATTTTTGCCCGATCCGGAAAGTTCTTGGTCACTATACTGCGGAAGGTTCCAGAGAAGCCGTGTGCAAACTTTGAAGCGAATCTATATATTAATAATGTGGCCTTTAGGCGCGTCAGACTGAAACGAGACAGACGGACAGACAGACAGACGAACAGACCGAAAAGTTCAAAACTATATCCCTCCGCTGGATCGAATAGTTTCGGAGAACGCATCTGGACAAACATGCTTACATAAAAAATATTATTGAGGAGTCGTGTTTTCGACAATTTTTGGCCGATTTCAAAAATAAGACGAGTCGTTACACATCCACAATATATATATTTTCACTGCATAAAATTTCAGAACGCTGGATCGAATAATTTGGAGAACTCGTCTGGACAAAACCGTGCTAATAAAGTTCCTGAAAAACAGCCATTTTTGACAAGTCGTATTTTTGAGAATTTTTGGCCGATTTCAAAAATAATACGACGTTTCACACCTTCAATATACGTTCTAACCGTACGCTAAGGGAACAAGCATGACCAAGGACATGACCCACCCGAATTACCAAACAAGGAAAGATAGAAAAACTCTGAAACGTATACTTTTAGGCTAAAAAATGAAGAACTTTATTTCTGAACGCAACTTTTTCATAATTTTAATACACAAACATAGGCATCGGGGATAGAGCCCTCAGCAAATAGCGGTTACATCACTGTGGTCCAGTTACTCTTTCGAAATACCGCCCGGACAAAAACAATATACAAGGTGCAAACGGATGGAGCGACGGATGGGTCCTTGCACATCTACACTATACATATTTTCTTCCTGTAAGGTTCCGTTAAGATCCGATGAAGTTTTTGAGATTTCGCCCGGACAAGAAAAAGTTTACAGTGCGACGGGCGGACAGATGAACGGGCATGGGACAAATTGAACCCCTCGTTGCACATCTGCACTACATATATTTCCTTCCTGTAAGGTCTGGTGAAGATCCGATGAATAGTTTTTGTGATATCGCCCGGACAAGAAAAAAGTTTAAAGTGCGACGGACGGATAGACGGATGGATACCGAGCCAAATTAATTGAACCCCCGTTGCACATCTATGCTATATATACTTTCTTCCTGTAAGGTTTGGTGAAGATCCGATGAATACTTATTGAGAAATCGCCCGGACAAGAAAAAAGCTTAAAGTGCGATGGACAGACAGAAAGATGGACAAGAGACAACTGAACCACCCCCCCCCCCCCCCCCGTTGCACATCTACACCATATATACTTCCTTCCTGTAAGGTTTGTTGAAGATCCCATTAATACTTTTTGAGATATCGCCCGGACAAGAAAAAAGTTTAAAGTGTGACGGACGGACAGGTGGACGGACAAGGGACAAATTGAACCCCCCGTTGCACATCTACAGTATATATACTTCCTTCGTGTAAGGTTTGGTTAAGATCCGATGAATACTTTTTGAGGTATCGACGAAAAAAAGTTTACGGACAGACGGACGGATGGACCGATAGCAATAGCCTTCAGCCAATATTGGCTGAGGGTTAAAACGAGTTTTCCCGGGTGGAAGCTACCCGAAAAGGGATGTTGGAGAGGTTGGGTTTTGGCGATCCACGTATTTACCGACATTACACAATTTTACAAAATTTTTAAAATTCCACCATTTCGACATTTTTTTTTTTTGGTCATCTGAGAAAAAAAAGCAAAGTCCAGGTGGAGAAGCACCTAAGAAACTTTCGATTAAAATTTTATAACTATTTGAAAAAGACTGAGAGAAATGAATGGTTTGACAATTCAGTCATTTATTACCATTTATGCCAGTTTTTGCCAAACTTCAAAGTTCCGCCGTTTTTGGCGAACCGCGGAAAAAAAGCCCGGTAGACGAACCTCTGGGGAACATCCCTGCGTAACATCTAAACGACTGGAGTAAAACTGTGGGAGGAGTAGCATTTGAAAAATGGGTAAAAAACGGGCACAAAAAGTGCCGCCATTTTGTCAGTTTTTCGTCAATCGTCAAAAAAAGCAATAGCCAGGTGGGGACCACCCAGGAAACATTCCTGTGTAATATCAAAACTATTGGAACAAAACTGTACGAGGAGTAGCATTTTAAAGAAAAAATTTAACATGCCTACATACGCACATACATTCAAGCCCCCTATAGTGATACGACTAACCCGGTCCGACAAAGTCGGCTGGGTTAAAAAGCTATATGATAAATTAACTTTTGGAGATAAAGCCCGGACACGAGGGCGCACGATCGCAGAGAGGCAGACGGACAAGCTGTAACCTATATCCCCTCGTTACATGGGGGATAACAAACTGTCAGTGAAACTGGTCCCCGCCGAATAAGTTCTAAAAGAACAATGCGCATGCATGCGGTATTTCATTTTAGATGGGCAAGCAGAGTGAGCAAGCTTGACTAAAAATTTACTGAACTTTGATGATCTGACTTAGTACTGAAAGTGGTTGATACACAAAAATAGGATAAAGCAATGAGCATTTTTCGTTGTTTATTTTTTCTTTAGCTATCAGTTAAGAAATGTAGGCTTGACCATGTTAACAAGCCTCATTTAAGTGCTCAAGGATTGCTGAAATCTGTCACGTCCCGCTGAGTCACTGTCCTTGGACCGACCTAGCTCATTTACAATTCCAACCCTTACTGCTTCAGAAACTACAGCCACGATCCCCGTATAGCGCGGATGACCTATGAAATCGATGCTGAGGTCGTTCTGCGAAGTGTCATGCTACTGCCACTTTCATCACGTTTTTTTTTAGTTCTAACAGTTTTTCGTTTTCCACAAAAGCTAAGGCTGGTATTTTAAGAGTTATTTAGGCAATTTTATACATATAATATGCTTTCGGAAAAACATAAACATTGAGTACAATATGCTAAAATTTTTCATTGATTACAAGAATGTCCAGGGACACTGAGACCAACTGAGATATAGTGAATCAAACATCAAAAGGCTTCTATTGTCGCCAAGAAGTGGAAGCCATATTTTAACAAGAATGTCCGGGGACATTGTAACCAGCCCAAATCTAGTGAATCTATGAATAAGCTTGCATAGTGGCCAAAACGTGGTAGTCACATTGTACAAGTTTGCCCAAGGACAAAGTCGGAGCTCACGAAAAGCGAGAAGACCAATTCCAGGGTGCATGAACAAGGGAATTTCCCTGAAAAATTGGGCTTCAAAAGACCAAATGGCAAAGAGCTAGTTAAATAATTAATTTAGCAACGGAACATAAACCGATAAATACATACATAGATTTCAAGGAGCAGAAACGATCAGTGAATGGTGCTATGACCAAACGCATGTGATTACGTTTGTGTTTGCTTTTTGACAAGAAGAAAATGCCGTCTAAAACATTATTACTTAAGTTTTAATGTTTTCGTATGTATTATTTTGCGGACTTTGCATTTCGGACAAGTGCGCATGTCTATTTAACTTGCGTCGTTGTGCGGTTTGCATTTCGGACCAATGCGCATGTGTTAATTTAACTTGTCGTTATGCTTTGTTCGCATTTCGGACCAGTGCGCATGTTTATTTAGCTTGCGTTGATGTGCGGTTCGCAAAGCAACCCAGTGCGCGTATTTATTTAGCTTGCGTTGATGCGCGGTTATTATTTCGGACCACTGCGCATGTTTATGTAACTTGACGCGGGGTTTGTAGTCAGACCAGTGCGCATATTTATTTAATTTGCGTCGATGCGCGGTTCGCATTTCGAACCACTGCGCATGTTTATTCAACTTCCAGTTTTTGGCGGATCGCCAAAAAAAGTAAGTTTTCAAGAGGGGCCTACCTAGAGAAGAAGCGTACAAAATTGGAAAGGAATTTAATCAAAATTGTGGGAGGTCTTGACAATCGGTAGAAAAATGTAGGCTTGAGTGTGTTAACAAACTCATTCCAATGAGTAGCGACTGGGAAAATTTGTGAAGTTCAGCTGGGCCAATGTCCTTGGGCCGATATGGCTCATTTACAATGCCAACCCTTGTTAGTTCCAATAATACTTATAGTTAAGATATGTTATCAATCGATGCAGAAGTGTAGGCTTGAGTGTTAACAAATTCATTCCAGTATGTAAGGGTTGTGAAAATTTCTGAAGTTGAGTTGGGCCAATGTCCTTGGGCCGATAGGGCTCATTTACAATACCGACCTTTGTTGGTTCCAATACTTCCTATATGTAAAAGATCTCAACAATCGATCCAGAAATGTAGGCTTGAGTGTGTTAACAAACTCATTCAAATGAGCAAGGATTGGGAAAATTTGGGAAAATACCAATCCTTGTTCGTTCCAGTACTACTCATATATAGAATATCTTAACAATCGGTCGAAAAATGTAGGCTTGAGTGTGTTAACAAAAAAGGTGTCGACAGACGGAGAGACAGACTCGAAAACTATAGTCCTCCGGCGTGGGACTAAAAATGTCCCCTATTTAGCCAATTGTTGGCGGATCGCCAAAAATAGTACGGTTTCAAGAGAGTCCTATCTACAGAACATTCCTACAATAGTTAAAGAAAATCTGATTAAAATTATGTGAAAAGAAGCATTCTGAAAATTGGCAACCACAAAATTATGATTGACCTCCATTTTGCCTATTTTGGTGAATCGCCAAAAACAGAAATTTTTCAAGAGAGGCCTACTACAGAACAACTGTACAAAATTGGAGAAGAAGCATTTTGAAAATTAGACACCAAAAAAATTAAAAATGCCCCGATTTTTTTCACCAATTTTTAGCGGAGCGCCAAAAAAAGTAAATGTTTAAAGGAGGAATATGTTAAGAACATTCATCCAAAATCTGAATAAAATCTGATCAAAATTGTGGGAGAAGAAGCGTTTTGAAAATTGGCAACAAAAAATTTTAAATGCCTCTCATTCAGCCAATTTTTGGCGACTCGCCAAAAGAAGCAATTTTTTAAGAGAAGGCTACCAAGAGAACAATTGTACAAAACCTGAAAGGAATCCGATCAAAATTGTGGGAGAAGAAGCATTTTATAATTTGCCCTTTCTTTGGCCAATTTTCGGCGGATCGCCAAAATAAGTAATTTTTCAAAAGAGGCCTACCAGGAGAAATTCGTACAAAATCTGAAGAAAATATAATCAAAATTGTGGGAGAAGAAGCATTTTGAAAATTGGCAACCGAAAAATTCTTAACGCCTCCATCTAGCCAATTTTTGGTAGATCGAAAAAAATTTTTTTTTAAAGAGAGGCCTATCTAGAGAACATTCGTGTAAAATTTAATCGAATCAAAACTGAAGGAGAAGCATTTTAAAAGCTTACACACGTACATACGCACTTACGTACATATAGACAACGGATGCCCCTCTATTGATACGATAAGACCAGCCCGACGTAGTCGACTGGTCTAAAAACCGGTTACTGAAAATTTTTCAAACGTCGGCACCTGCCTAATCTTGGATATGTAAATTTCACAGAAGCCCTGGCGTTGGACTACACATAGAAATGAAAGCAATCTGACTAAAATTACTTGCACAACAAGTATTTTGAAAAACTTCATCCCTAAAACTTTCAAATGGCGGCATCAGGCCTATTTTTGGCAGTGCGCCAGAAAACTTTTTTTTTTTTAAACTAGAGCAGTGTGCAAAGCAGGGTGAAACATAAGCAAAATTTTTCACTCGCCAGCTTGGCGAGTAACTTTTTTTTTTTGCTCGCCAAAAAAAATAGAAACTTCATGCCATTTATAATAAAATGTAGAATTAACTTAATTAACGTTTTGATTTCGCATCTTAAATACAAAGTTACTCTTTTCACATTTGTTCTTGTTTATCACAAGGCGAAAAGTCATAAAAAATTCCAGTTCATTATTCAGTGTCGGGGTCGTTCTCGAATTGACTTAACGTTTTCTTTTTAAAGCAGGAGTTATTTGTCCTCACCCAAGGAACGATTTATTCCAAGCAGATTAACTTATTTTGTTAACTTATTTTTTTAATAGATTATAACTTCAAACCTTATCATTGATTCTTTTTTAAGTAATTGGTAATGAAACCTACCATGAGTTTTCCACAAGAATGTTTTTATTTAATTCGATAAATATCGAATTGCGGACCAATAAATATCATGTCCCCATACAAAAATGTAAGAACATATAAATACACAATGTTCTAATGAAAGACATTTCGAAATGCACTTTTGAAACCTGTCAAGAAAATCATTAATTTTTTTATTACTCGCCAAGAAAATAGCATGAAATTTCTACTCGCCAGCTTGGCGAGTAACTCTTTTTTTCTACTCGCCATCAGAATTTTTACTCACCACTGGCGAGTTGGCCAGTACTTATGTTGCACCCTGGTGCATAGCCGACATATTCCCCACAGGCGACCATCAGTTAAACACGGCTACCAACAATCAATCAAGAGCTGAAATTTTCGAAGTTCAGCTGGTCCATTTTCCTTGGACGAACCTGGCCCAGTTACAATACCAATCTGTGTTTGTTCCCATAGAAGCTACATACAAGTTTCATTAAAATCACTGCAGCAGTTTTTAAGTTATCGTGTTAACAAGCTCTTAATGACAGACCGACACGAGGTCGATCGCATATATTCCCCCTGTGGGGGACAACTAATCCACCAAATAGTTCTGGAGACACAGCCTGGACGACGCGTTTCACTACGCGTACAGAATAAGTTCAAAACGCTAATTTTTTTTTGTATTTCAAAACTTTTTGACAATTTTTCATGATTTCGAACAAACTAGTTCCACATTTTCAATATGTGCTCTATACGTGCATGAGGTTTTAACACAATTTAACAATTTGGACATCCTGAAGTGCGGACAGACGGACAAGCTCATAACTATACCCCTCCTTCACACGGGGGATGATCAGTCCACAAAGCGTAGCTTCTCACTGTTCACAGCGCTTGTATGTAACCACGATCACATCCCTATGATGGATAAACAGAGACCGACAGATGGCGCACATTAACAGGAGGTGCATACAATCAGAACGTTTTTTTTTTTTTTTTTTTTTTTTTTTTGCAGTTCCAAATAGGTTCCAAGGGTCTTGTGGAAGATGCCTTTACATTTAATTACATTATCTGGCTGAAACTTTCGCGTGTATTTAAGCAAATCTTCCATCTGTCCCATCTCAGACGTAATCCGCTTACTTCGTTATGGAATTATTGGACTCACAAAAAATACTGCTCTTGTTTCTTCAAATTCGAACTCGTTATCCGTTTATAATAAATTAACATTTTTGCACATAACAATAATTTCATCTGTTGTATAATTTTTCGCTTTTCTTCTGATACTCAATATATAAATATTACCAAACGCACTTCCAAGGACCTTGGTGCCAGCCTGCCAGGTGTGGTTGTCGAAAGACAAAGTTGTCAAGTTTTTGCTGCTGTCCAGTGCACACGAATCCCATCCAACTGAAACTAACAAAACCCTGATTTGTATCTGTTTTTACAAAGGTCGCGAGCGAAATATTTTCATATTGGATAACATTGTTTTCCTTAGCGACGAACGATGGCCAGCTGTGACCATCCAAGTGTTGATTACTCTAGCTGCCAACAAAAAAAATACATTCCCCCCAAAAAATAAATAAATAAAATTTATGACGTTACCAAATTTAGCATGTTATTTTTCATTTATTTTTAATACAATGTCAACAAATAGAAGAGCTCGCTCTGTTCAGTTTCCAGGATCACGAGAAGGTACTGACTGGCCCATTCCGGGTGGTATCTTTTTAAGTATTGTAATTGGGAAAATCCAATTTTTTTTTATTCTATTTTTTGACATGACTGAAGTGCCACCGAATTTTATTCGGAAAAGCCTTTGTAGAAGATAATGGAAGTGAAGTCCGAAAGAAATGGTTTGTTTATTTGATGATATTGGGATCTACGTTTAGACAAGAAAAGATAGTAAAGGGATTCCAGAATATAGTTTCACAGGTATTTACATGAAATGTAAATCAATTCCAGCACACTGCCGATTTCGATGATTTGACGCTAAATTAGTTGCGACCAGGTTAATAGCCGATAGACCAGTCGTTCGAACACGGTGATTCGGTCTGCTTCTGCTGCACTCATGGCGAATTTACAAAGTCTTGACAACTTATGCTCAGATGCATGCTTCAAGTTTAATGCTAGATGTGGTGCTTGCCATTGAAATTGCAAAAAAGGAAATCCTCTGATTTCTATAGACTTATTGCATAGGAACATGGTTGAGATCTGGGGTGAAAAATTGAAGCTAGAGTATATTGAATGAGTGTTCGGAAAAGATAGTGAGCTTGTTTCCAAATATGTACGGTTACGAGGTATTTATGTTGAAGAAATTTAAATCAGTTCTGGCACGCTGCCAATTTCGATTATTTCCCGCTGGATTAGTTGTCGACAGGTTGATAGACGATAGAACAGTCATTCGAACACGGTGATTCGGTCTGTGCTTCTGTTGCACTCATGGCGAATTGGCGAAGTCTTGACAACTTATGCTCAGATGCATGCTTAGTTTAATGCTAGATGTCGTGCTTGCCACTGAAATTGCAAAAAAGAAAATCCTCTTTCTTCTAATTGGCTTCTTAGCTAGGGTGTAGTGTGTTTTGTGATTCGTAGTTGATTAAGAATCATGAGGAAACCACAATCTTTCGCCTGAAGAACATGTGCAGTACAGGACCTGGTTGAAGATGAGGAACCAGGAGATACGGTCCTACCCTCAGTACCTGTATCTGGAATCACAAGCAAGTGCTAACCCCAAATCCAAATGGATATCTTCTCAAGTATTTCAACTAGGAAAACAAAATTTTCACTGATTCTGCCTGTCGCCATATTACAGAGGTGCACCGAATTTTAATTGTTGGAAAAAGCTTTTTGTGGAAATATATATATTGGAAGTGTGTGTCTGAAAGAAACGGTAACAAATCTCTCGTCTTACAGTGTTCAGTATGGGATATCACGAGGTCACCCTCCCATCAACAGTTACTGAGCACCTCTGATCCAGGCTGGACATGCGCCTTCAAGTGTTCTCTTGCGGATTAATTGTTACTCTTCTTGTAGGCTACAACCAGTAAGTTGTCGACTTCGAGTTGGACGATAACTCGTGTACACTCGTCGGCTTAGGCGGTTCTACGAGTGCTCAGCTGCATGCATGGGTTGTGATGTGGCAAGAATACTACTGACCGGTCGATTTCCACAATGCAACAGTTGGGGTACCGCTCGTCGCACCGTCATCATTCAGATCCACGCCTGCCATTGTGATTGATACAGAAACAAGAATCAGCGCTGACTCGGACAGTATTCTACCGTTGTTGCTTCCAGTTTCGATGCTGTCGGTACTGTATCAGTTATCTGACGTCAACCGGCGTTAACGTGCTGCTACGTAAAGACCTCTGACCTCATAGCCGGGCTGCACGAAGATGGTGACGCTCAGCCGTGACGTAAGTCCGAGGGTTGTGTGCCCCAGGTGTTTCTTGAACAGTTCGCGTTGTCGTACAGAACCCGTTTCGAAGGTGTTGCCACCAGATGTAGCGTTCTTTCTCTGACATAATATGGCAATTTGGGATCCCGGATGCGATCTATCCTTTGTGGTTTCGATTTCTTGGTGTCGCTGCACTACGTTCATCACTGTCCTTAGAGTACAGCTAGAACTTGCGGCCACCCCACGACGAGGCATGTCACCGCCCGCCATACCAAGCGCGCACAGTTTCAGTCTCGCGGCTATCGCGGCATTCTGAAGGGGACCAAAATTCCATTCTTTATCCGTCAATCGCTTAAGTTTAACTTCACCAATAACACAAATAATTTCGTATTTAACAGAATACGTGGGTACAAACATTGACACATGGACATAGCCAAAACGGTTACTGTGAAAGTACATCGGGTCATAGTGGCACTGTGGAAGCCGAATGCCTGCGACGAAAGTGCGTGTCATCGATATGAACTGAGGGACAACAGTGATGTATCAACAAAACTGGAACATCACAATCTCAAAGAGCGATGTCCAAGGAACACATCGGTATTTACGGGTGGGGATTATTAGAGCGTGGATCGATGCTCAAAAGTATCAGTTTTAAGCCGTGGATTTGCATTGTGAGGACTTTCAAGAGAATCAGTTTAGTTGTTGGATTACATTAAGTTGCTACATATGACCTAAACCGAGTATGAGGCTGTGCTTCGTAAATGCATCGAGAATTCCTTCCCTTATTTTGGTCACTAAGAAAACTTCTTCGTTGGAGCAGACAAGTCACGCAGGGGCGGCATGCAGCCCCGCATCAGATATGATGCAGATAGCGGGGTGTCGCACTCGGCTGGAAGCAAGTCGTTATCCGCCCTTGAAAGCTCACAAGCTCAATCATGTTCTTGTTCCATTTGAGTAGTGGTTATAGTTCTGGTCTGGTACAATCCAGAACACAGCAGCTAAGTTAAATCAGCAGGATAAAAAAACACACGGTTCGAAGCTCCGACTCGGCACTAAAAGGGCATAAAAACAAACAAAACGTCCATAGAGTTTCACCATTTCCAATATTTATGCATTGATCGTTTCTGCATTTTCACTCGGTTAACTAGATAACAGAGGTAATGCACGAAAAACACGTGTAATTTCATAACCTTTTCATGTTACAAAATCCCACGTGTTGGTTGTTAACGTTCCACCCATGTTCGCTGTAGGTAACAGGGCGGTTGGCATTCAATTATCTGGGGACTACTTGTCCGCCAGATATTCTTAAATGCGGGTTAATTGCAGGGAGGTATACCGGGAATACCTCTGTTCATTTGCATATAAGTTGGGGGTACCCCGGTTGTAACCTCAGCATTATATGAAATGAATAAATAGAATAGACTGCAAAAAGAATGCGTCATTCCAAACTGTTACATACAGCAGGATTAACGCTTACCGATTCTGTTCAGCTTAAAAACCACCAATGTGCAAATATTAGAAATGCAGAAACTCTATGAAGCGTTTTGAAAGCAAAGACATCCATTTAGACTGGAGAAAAAATTCACTAAAGGTCGAAGAAAAGGCCAAACGCTGCAGTTCTGACCACCACCATGAAAAGATCGCGGCTGAATATAATTCATGCTCTGAATCAAAGAATATAAATAATATTTACATTCTTTGTCTGAAGAGAAAGAGCACCCATGGCTCCATGCAGTGAGGACGATGACTAAAAATGTCAGGCCGCTTCAGTTTAATTAAGTGTTGACAAACTATTGTTGCAGTTCTCACACTGACGATGCAGGAAGGCTGCTGAAAGTTGAATAATAAGATCAGGTGCTGTAAAAAGTTTCTGTGGTGAAGAGATTGCAATTCAGATGCTGCAATTTGAGCGATAAGGAGATTGCAATTCAGAGGCTGCACTCTGAGCGGTAAAGAGATATTAATTCAGGTGTTGCAATTTAAGCGGTGAAGAGATTGCAGTTCAAGAGATACAAAAACTCCGCACTGATGGACTCGTGCATAGCAACGAGAGCCCTGGATGTCAAACAAGAAGGCAAACAAGACGTAAAATTGCTATCATGTTGTAAGCTGTTGGTTGTATGCTCAAATCTACTGAGCAGTACCCCTTTGGTATGAATTTTTGGGGTTGTATTAATGACTAACAGCTTTGCCCACACATAATTCTAGTTTAATTAATATCAAGCCATGCATTTCACAGCACAGTTTTGGCTATGCCCATGTGTCAGTAGTTCCCACTTAGTGTTAAATTAGAAATTTAATGCGGTATTGTGGAAGCGAAACTTAAGCGAGTAACAAACAAAGATTAAAAGTTTAGTCCCCTTCAGAATGCCGCGATAGCCGCGAGACTGAAATTGTGCGCGATTGGTATGGCGGGCGGTTACATGCGTCGTGGTGTGGTGGCCGTAAGTTCTAGCTGCACTCCAAGGACAGCTATGAACTTAATGCAACGAAACCAAGAAATCGAAACCACAAAGGACAGATCGCATCCGGGATCCCAAATTGCCATTATTTGTCAGAGAAAGAACACTACATTCGGTGGCAACACCTTCGAAACGGGTTCTGTACGACAACGTGCACTGTTCAAGAAACACATGGGGCACACAACCCACGGACTAACGTCACGGTTGAGCGTCACCGTCTTCGTGCAGCCTGGCTGTGAGGTCAGAGGTCTTTACGTAGCAGCACGTTAACGCCGGTTGACGTCAGATAACTGATACAGTACCGACAACATCGAAACTGGACGCAACAACGGTAGAATGCTGTCCGAGTCAGCGCTGATTCTTGTTTCTGTATCAATCACAATGGCAGGCGTGGATCCGAATGATGACGGTGCGACGAACGGTACCCCAACTGTTGCATTGTGGAAATCGACCGGTCAGTATTCTTGCCACATCACAACCCATGCATGCAGCTGAGCACTCATGGGACCGCCAAAGCCGACGAATGTACACGAGTTATCGTCCAACTCGAAGTCGACAACTTGCTGGTTGTAGTCTACAAGAAGAGTGGCAATTAATCCGCAAGAGAACACTTGAAGGCGCATGTCCAGCCTGGATCGGAGGTGCTCAGTAACTGTTGATGGGAGGGTGACCTCGTGATATCCCACACTGAATACTGTAAGACGAGAGATTTGTTACCGTTTCTTTCAGATATACACTTCCAATATATATTTCCACAAAAAGCTTTTTCCAACAATTAAAATTCGGTGCACCTCTGTAATATGGCGACAGGTAGAATCAGTGAAAATTTTGTTTTCCTAGTTGAAATACTTGAGAAGATATCCATTTGGATCTGGGGTTAGCACTTGCTTGTGATTCCAGATACAGGTATTGAGGGTAAGACCGAATCTCCTGGTTCCTCAACTTCAACCAGGTCCTATACTGCACATGTTCTTCGGGCAAAAGATTGTGGTTTCCTCGTGATTCTTAATCAACTACGAATCACAAAACACACTACACCCTAGCTAAGAAGCCAATTAGAGGAAAGAGGATTTTCTTTTTTGCAATTTCAATGGCAAGCACCACATCTAGCATTAAACTAAGCATGCATCTGAGCATAAGTTGTCAAGACTTCGCAAATTCGCCGTGAGTGCAGCAGAAGCACAGATCGAATCACCGTGTTCGAATGACTGTTCTGTCGTCTATCAACCTGTCGACAACTAATCCAGCGGGAAATGATCGAAATTGGCAGCGTGCCAGAACTGATTTAAATTTCAACATAAATACCTCTTAACCGTACATATTTGGAAACAAGCTCACTATCTTTTCCGAACACTCATTCAAAATACTCTTGCTTCAATTTTTCACCCCAGATCCCAACCATGTTCCTATGCAATAAGCCTATAGAAATCAGGTCTTGATATTCATCCTGTGAGTTGAGGCAGATTTTGACATAAATGAATACCCCCCCCCCACCCCCCCCCCATTAGTACGCAATCTGTTACGATGCACCTGTATAGAATTCCTTAGGTCTTGTATCTTCATCCCGGCGCACAGACTGGCTTGGCTCGACACACAAACTGCGGATGCATATCTTTATACCAGGAGTCGTGTTCTAAGTTACACACATGTAGTTCTCCCTGAAAATAAAACAAGTATATCAATGACACTGATCATAGTCCCCCGCCCACATATATTCGAATGTACACTCCTTCGGTCAAAAGCTTACTGAAAAATCACACGTAAAAAAGCAGGAGGCTGGTGGACGGAATTTTGGTCAGCGAACAAAAGTGGAAGCATCGTCCCGGGTTCGCGCTGGGTTCTCAGGAAAGTGAGTCAAAAAGGAAAGTGTGACTCAGTTGGGTCCAGAAAACTGAGTCACAACATCCTGCAACGACACCTCTACCGCCCCCCCCCCGATCCCCACCCATCCCATACCCCCTCCCCCGATCCCACACATCCCATACCCCCTCCTCCGATCCCACCCATCCCATACCCCCTTTCCCCCCGATCCCCACCCATCGCATACCCCCCCCCCCCCCCAACGGCGCTCTTTCTTATAAGAAAACACCTTAAACTTCATTATTTATTTAACGTTGAAACATTTGAACGCTTTATCTGTAAAAGTAATTGTTATGCCTACTCTGAACACAATTATGCAATGGCTATGCTATAATCTGACGGGAAAAAATCCGAAATTTAATGCTGCGCTACAGAAAAAATGGGATTCCAATTATGAATAATACTGGAATTATAAAACAGATTACGATTTCATTGACAAACAAGTAAGTATTTGTGAAACACAAGCAGGCCCCAACCGCCCCCAAATTCATAGGGGTATAAAGCGATGACGGACAGACGGACGGACGGACACCCCAAACCTATAGGCCCCAATCCGAAGGGTTGGGGCCTAATAATTCGTTTAAAACGGGTCCATAGCTAATCTAGCTAATCTAACGAAAAAGTGGTGTGCATAATTTTGACATTGAGCTGACTTTTTCACTGCAAAAAATATAACTAATTTAATTATTACAATTTGTTTTCTTGTCAAGGTGTGACTCGATGGGTTTTAAAAATGTGAGTCACAGTGACTCGGTGGGTTCCGAAAAAATGAGTCATTTCGTAAAAATGCCCCAAAAGTGGACAAAAACCCCACCAACGCGAACCCTGAATCGTACCTCCACAAACAAAACTTTCAGTCATGTTGGAAGTTTCATATAGTTTCGTCAATTTTTGGTGAAATCCAAAAACAATCCCACGCCGCACAATCGCAATGTATATTCCTTCGCTCCACAAAAACTCAAAAGGATGCCGAATAACAGAAATTGTGCCCCACCGCCCCCCCCCCCCCCGCCACCCACAAACGAAAGAATTGGTAAAGTTTGAAGTTTCACAGTTTCGTCAATTTTGGTCAAATTCAAAAATAACCCCAGGTCGCACAACTTCAACATATGTTATTACTTCCCACAAAAAATCAAAAGTCTGCGTTTAAAGGTGACAGAAATCGCGCGTACAAAAGTGGGGGCATCGTGCCCTAACAAACAAAAAAATTTGATCAAATTTGAAGTTTCACAGTTTCGTCAATTTTTGGCCAAATTCAAAAATAACCCCAGGTCGCACAACTCAAACATATGTTGTTACTTCCCACAAAAAATAAAAAGCCTGAGGTGAAACGTGAGTGAGCAATCGCGCGTACAAAGTGGGGGCACTGGTAGGGGACGGGAAGAAAACTAGCACCATTGCAAAAGATTAAGGCACGGCTTCACACTAACGACTGCGTGAATACAAGACTAGATCATATAGCCTCTATAGTCGATAAATATGTTTCGACCTCAATTTTGGCTAAATAAATGAAAACTCAAGTTGGGCGAGGGGATAATAATTCACATTTCGGGTTATTTTCCTGGTGATTAGAAATTGATTGGGGTGGGAGGGAGGGGGTAAATGAATTTGGTACGTGTGGTCGAGCAAGAGCTTTTAAGCTGCCTGTCCGATCGTCAGCTTAAAGTCCTATAAGGAGTTACAAGGTTGCCACGTTAATTTCGAAATGAATTTTCCTTACTTTTTCCTGTTCATCGAATTAACGTGGGTGTCGAATGTGGGAAATGGCGTCGAAGTGCTCAAAATTTTGACAGTCATCATTGGGAATGTAAATCTACTGAATTAAACCAGACTGGCAGACAAAAAAAAAAAAGAAAAAACAGAAATATTACAAATTGCAAAAATTGACAAGTTCCGATATTCAAAAAAAAAAAAAACAGAAATATTACAAATTGCAAAAATTGACAAGTTCCGATATTCAAATTTTCTAACTTTTTTTCTAACTTTCCCACCTCAAAACTTTTTCTTTACTTTTTTTGATAGTGTCAACCCCTGAGTTATCATATGCAAGAAATATACATTATATATATCATTCAATTCATGAATTGAAGGGTTCCGTGCACAAACCTGTTATGTAGGGTTAACAGCAGTCGAGAAAATCGCTCTTAAAGTTCGGAAAACTGCAAAATCTGAATTTTAAGTCTGTGATTGTTATTGTCTGACCGATTTTAATAAATGAGGTATCTCCAGATTTGTCACTGCCTTAGAAACACGATAAGCTATAAAAATGAAATTTTTATGTGTAAATGTGCCAGAAAACCAAGAAAAACTTTAAAAATCAACATGGTATTACGGCATAGCATTCACAGTGGAAATGTCTTTTAGGGTGCACAATCCTGTTATTCCGACTTAACATGTAAACAAATGTCCAGATAACATGTAAAAAGTCGGTTTTACTTAGGGTGCAAAACATGCATGTGTGTATGCATGACCGAAAGTAACGCTGTTTTACGTGAGTCGCCCCACAAATGATAAAAATAATGATTTCCAGTTACTGGAAAACACGTTAGACACGTATTCGTTGGTTTTAGACATTTAAAAAGCATATTTTGAGAAAATAATCACATTTACTCTATATTAACGTTATTTCACTACCACCCCTAATCTCCATCGCAACCAAACTAGTTTAAGTAAATTTTTAGCCCGGGGCAGGGGGCCTATAAGATTGCCCTCTGTCCGTCTGTCTGTCCGTCCGTCTGTCACACTTTGGCTGCTGTTTTGTTTCCACGCAAGTTCTCCGAAACTATTTACCCTAGGCATATACAACCTTGCACAGTGATATATATATATATATCGAAGTTGTATAACGTCATGTTATTTTTCAAATCGACCAAAAATTACCAAAATGGTGACTTGTCAAAAATTGTGATCTTTTGGGATAACTGCAGTGTAAGACTTAGATGCTTCCCACGCGAGATCTCCGATACTATTAATCCTAGGCATATGCTACCTTGCACAGTAAAAATATATATATTGAAGTTGTGCAACGCCATGTTATTTTTCAAATCGGTAAAAAATTGCCAAAATGGCGACTTGTTATGTCCGGTCGGGGTCTGCGCCTTCGACGATGGCTTGTTATATTTGTTTCCCGGAGTTTTAATGCGTACAGCATCACTGACCAGAATCAAAGACCGACAAACAGTTAATTCTTATAGTTAATTCTAATACAGTGGATTCCTCTAAGCCGACATTGTAGGAAGGATCATTTTACGTCGGTTTATCCAACATAATTTTAATGCAAAACTAGATGGAAATTCGCACAGCGAATTAGACCCCACTTGGAATGATAACTTAAAACGGAAGGTAGATGATATTGCTAATTTTGTTAACAATTTTCACATATCTGAATGTAGAACATCCTCCTAAATGCAGCCAACTTTACCGATAAGGTCAAAGTAAAAAAATTTTTGTCAGGTGCACCACTTCAGATGACCCTCCATACATGTGCCAAGTTTGATTGGTCTAGCTTCAGCAGTCTTGGAGGAGAAGCTGGAAACCGATTGCTCTGTCTCTTACCGTTTTCGAGATAAAGGCCAACTTCCGGTTTGGGGCTCGAAAGTGACCTGGAGGTCAAGGACACCGGAAGTTATACCTTACGTAACGTCGTATAGGGGGTGGAGGTCGAAAATGAGGTCAAAATTGCTCTATATCTTACCCTTTTCGAGATAAATCATTGTTTTTCTTAAATAACGTTTTTCGTGATTTGACCTTGACCATCAAGGTGAAGGTCAAAAATTTTTAACGGGTGCCTCAGATCACATCGTCGTTTATATATGTGCCAAGTTTGGCTTTTCTAGCTTCAACGGCAATGGCCCCCACTTACAATGGTACAATATATCTGATCAAAGACACAGTTTTCGTTTTTCGACATAATTGTCAGCTGCCGAATTATTATCTTGAACGAGTACATCGAAGCAAATATAATGTAATCTGTTTTGGGTACAAATAATCAAATCCAGTTTTCTAACCGTTTTCGAGATAATGGTCAACTTCCGGTTTTTAACCCAGCCGACTCGGTCGGACTTGGTTAGTCGTATCACTATAGGGGGCTTGAATGTATGTGCGTATGTTAAACTGTTTCTTTAAAATGCTACTCCTCCTACAATTTCGCTCCAATCGTTTTGATATTACGCAGGAATGGTCCCTGGGTGGTCCCCCACTTGCCTATTACTTTTTTGACGATTGACGAAAAACTGACAAAATGGCGGCACTTTTTTTGCCCGTTTTGACCGATTTTTAAAATACTACTCCTCCTACAGTTTTACTCCAATCGTTTAAATGTTACGTAGGGATGTTCCCCAGGGTTTCGCCTACGAGGCTATTATTTTTTTCGCGATTCGCCAAAAAATGCCGAAATGGCGGAACTTTGAAGTTTGGCAAAAACTGGAATAAATGGTAGTAAATAACTGAATTGTCATACCATTCTCAGTAAATTTCAAATAGTTATAAATTTTTAATTGAAAGTTTCTTAGGCGTTTCTCCACCTGGACTTTGCTTTTTTCGCAAAGGACAAAAAATGCCGAAATGGTGGAAATTTGAAAAATTTGTGAAATTGTGTATATGTCGGTAAATACGTGAATCGTCAAAACCCAACCTGTCCAACATCCCCTTTCGGGTAGCTTTCACCCGGGAAAACTCGTTTTTTGTGTATTAAAATTATGAAAAAGTTACGCTCAGAAACAAAGTTCTTCATTTTATGGCCTAACAGTATTCGTTTCAGGGTTTTTCTCTAATGCTTGTTTGGTAACTCGACTGGGTCATGTCCTTGGACATGCTTGTTGACCTTGACCATGACGGAGGAGGCCAAAATCACCGAGGTACATCTTATATAACGTCTGTTAGGCCCAACGGGTCGAAAATAATCTCAAAATCGTCCTATCTCTAGCCGTTTACGAGATACTGGTCAACTTCCGGTTTTTTACCTTGACCATGACGAAGGAGGTCAAGGTCACCGAGGTACCTCTTATATAACGTCTTTTAGGCTCAAAGGGTCGAAAATAAGCTCAAAATCATCGCTCTTTCTCTAACCGTTTACGTGGTAATGGTCAACTTCCGGTTTTTGACCTTGACCATGACGGAGGAGGCCATAGTTACACGTGTAATGCGCGATAATTTTTAACAGAAACCTATCAGCAGCTGAAGTATTATATGTAAATATTTACATTTCAACAAGGGATAACATTTTTGTGCACCCGAGAATTCTGCATTGTTTACATTTTATCTCTGATATTATTCACATGTTAACACAACTTAACAGGATTGTGCAACCGGGAAAATTTCAAAATTTTAATGGAAAAGACCGGTTATCTCGGCATGTCATTATTGTGCACCCGATTTCTCATTTCAAACAAGACTTAACATGTTTTGATGACCATTTCTAAGCATATTTCATCGGTGGAAACTTTACAGATGATAGATCTGGACTCCAGGAACTCAAATATACCTCAGTGCACAAACATGTTATCTCAACATAACAGGTTTGTGCACGGAACCCTTCAATTGCTTGATTTGTTCACGTCTGACTAAATTACCAAACAAAATGTGAAGAATCTCCTGTGGAGATATATCTATCGATTTCCAAAGCGATCGGACCGAATATTAAAGAGCAGTAGCATTTTTGTTTTTTTTCTAAAAATTTGGCCGGTTCTGGTTATAATTTTGGCTAAATCGAAAAATAAAATTGAATTAACTTTTGCGAAACACTCCTGTCAAATCCAGGCCGGATTGTAGGACGAGCAACATTCTGCGTTTTTCTGAAATCTGGTGTTTTTTTTTTTTTTGTTTTTTTTTGTCACTATTTTTGCCATTTCCGACCAAAATAATAACAAACTAACCACAGATGAACGTCTTACCAATGTCTTTGGTACAACGTTGACTACAAGTTGGATTAAACAACCAACACGGTCTAGACGTTGCTTTTTTTTCGATTTTAAAGTAGACCAAAACGAGAAAGCAAAATAATGATAATTTTAAGAATTTTTTCCTACCTATTTATGAAAAAATATTGATGGAAATCGACTTCATAGGCATCCTGAGAAATGGTCGATGGAGACGTGGGGTGACGACCTTTGATTGTCGCCGTCGTGACGGCGTTTCTAGATTAATATTTTCCCAACGAGTGTACAACGTAGACGCAGTAGACGTTGTTTCGCTTTCCATTTGCAACCTTTTTTTAACGTAACGTTGAACAGACGTGCGATAATCGCTGTCTATCCAAGTTTATAAGAGGCACCGATCCAACGTTGTCCGAATGTCGCAACGTTTATTGGGTGGTGGAGCTTTTGGTATACCAGGGACGTGCTGGGTTCTCAGGAAAGTGAGTCAAAAAAGGAAAGTGTGACTCAGTTGGGTCCAAAAAGACTCGGTGGGTTCCGAAAAAGTGAGTCATTTCGTAAAAAAAAAAATGCCCAAAAAGTGGACAAAAACCCCGCCAACGCGAACCCCGTATGATGCGACCGGACTTGTAGGAAGGCAGTTTTTAGTGAGTGCGTTTTTAAGCAACAGTGTTTTTTATGATTTTCTGAAATTTGTTTGTTTTTGAGACAGAAGATAACATCATAATATATATAAATATATTGCGGACTGACAAACCCATTTTAATGTGAAAAAAAGCACTTGCCCCGATTAGTATATTTTAAGCTTTAACTAGAACGCACCCACTTCATTATTACATTTCTCATTGGTATATGTCATGATAATCTTCTGCAGATCAATTCAAAGGCGTAGACACGTTTTTAAACTGGGGGGAGGGGGGAAGGGGGCCAAACTTTCGTAACGGGGAGGGATACCATGCCCCCCCTCTGAAAAGCAAGGGGGCGAGCCCCCCCCCCCCCCCCCCGGTGGTTACGCCTATCCCAATTTGCAACTTAATCAATTACAATGTGCGGCTCAATTTAAGTGTTCCTTGCTGTGAAGCTGGGGATATACTCATAAATATATGACTGGGCGAAAATTCGTGTGTGTGTGTCAGGAATTTTTTTTTTTTTTTTTTTTTTTTTTTTTTGGCTTTGTTTCCTGTTTCCCGGAAGCATTGATTTTGCTGGGGAAGTATTGCTTTCGACATGACTGCGTCCATTGAGACGCATCATTCGTTATATCTTACGTACGTCCTATAATATGCATACTGTATCTACATATTCGTTTTCATCCTCTTCGTAAATCATTTCTTTAAAGGGAAATGCGGGTATCTCTGCGCCATCTAGCGATCGAAATACGCATTACATTGAATATCGCTGAGTTTGAATCCATGTTTACACAGTATAAATAACTACTAAATCCGTCTAGATCGAAAAATTCTTTTCAAAAACAAATAGGGTCGTGTCCAAAAATGGTCTGTATTGATATTTTGTTCCTAGAAGGGCCTGTGTTGATATATCGTCCATTAAAATCATATTACACTGTTTTCATCATTTATCCATTGAGTCAATGAGATTTTGTCAAAAAGATTGTATAATTCTCTTATTGATACGGTGACATATATTTTTTATTTGCTTAAAACATTTCGTATGACGTGTTCTTCAAACAGGGAAATAATGACGCAATTGTCAATTGTGATTATCTGTGAATTTTGCATTTTGATTGAAATTTCGTGGTTTTCCCAATAGTTTCTATAGTAAAAGTACGCGACCCTTCAGTGTCTTTGTTTCTGTTATAACATCGGTGACCCCCCTTTTTCTTTTCAATTTTTGAATGTATACCCTTAAAGCATTAAACTGTGAAAGTATGAAGGAAATGTCAATAGCAGGTGAGATACCCGCATTTCCCTTTAATTCTTCGTCTCACCTGAGAGCATTATGACCAATATACTGACCAGTGTTGCTGTAATTAAATTACGTGTGAAAACATTGTTTGATAAGTGTGTGGGTGTTTTCTTTCTTAGTTAAATCATTTACCGGTCGCTGTATTTAAGTTGTATTCAAGTCGTTTTTAGGCGTTTGAAATAAAAATCATATAAAAACTGTAAACCGTGTCTGTTAAGTTTGTTTTGGACGCATTGATTGCATCTTGGACGCATTGAATTTCTCGAGGAAGCATTAATTGCTTCTATCATCACTCCGTCCACTGAAGCATTGGTTAGCAGAGCAAAAAAAAAAATCCCCGGTGTGTGTGTGTGTGGTTTTTTTTTTAAATTAAATTTAATATAAACTTGACTACGTCTCGAGGAGTACGTCTATCCCCCGTGGGGGATATGGTTTGTGTAAGGCTGTTGCGTGTTGACTGCGCAAAAAAAAAAATTACAAGTGGAAGGATGCAAGTCGACGTAGTGTCTAACATTTAGACGGATCAATCCATTAACCAGTATTCGCGTGAGACTGTCGTAGGTACGCTAAGTACAGCGCCGATTTTGAAAAATTCGCCATTTTGTCAAGTCCCATCCGGAAAATGCTTGATCACTGCACTGCGGAAGGTGCCAGGGAGCCCGTGTGCAGAATTTGAAACGAATCCATTCATTGATGTGGCCTGTAGACGCGTGAGACTGCCGTATATATAAAGTCCAGTGGCAATTTTCAAATGTCCGCCATTTCGTCAATTTTTGGTCGATCCGGAAAATTCTTGGTCACTGCACTGCGGAAGGTTCCAGAGAAGCCGTGTACAAAATTTGAAACGAATCCGTCTATTAATGTGGCCTGAAGACGCGTGAGACTGCCGTATATACGCTACGTCCAGTGCCGATTATCAAAATTCCGCCATTTTGTCAATTTTTGGCCGATCCGGAAAATTCTTGGTTACTGCACTGAAGGTTCCAGAGAAGCCGTGTACAAAATTTGAAACGAATTTGTCTATTAATGTGGCTTGTAGACGCGTGAGACTGCCGTATATATAAAGTCCAGTGCCAATTTTCAAATGTCCGCCATTTTGTCAATTTTTGGCCGATTCGGAAAATTCTTGGTCACTGCACTGCGGAACGTTCCAGAGAAGCCGTGTACAAAATCTGAAACGAATCCGTCTATTAATGTGGCCTGTAGACGCGTGAGACTGCCGTATATACGCTAAGTCCAGTGCCAATTTTCAAATGTCCGCCATTTTGTCAATTTTTGGCCGATCCGGAAAATTCTTGGTCACTGCACTGCGGAAGGTTCCAGAGAAGCCGTGTACAAAATTTGAAACGAATCCGTCTATTAATGTGGCCTGTAGACGCGTGAGACTGCCGTATATACGCTAAGTCCAGTGCCAATTTTCAAAAGTCCGCCATTTTCTCAATTTCTGGCCGATCCAGAAAATTCTTGGTCACTGCACTGCGAAAGGTTCCAGAGAAGCCGTGTACAAAATTTGAAACGAATCCGTCTATTAATGTGGCCTGAAGACGCGTGAGACTGCCGTATATACGCTACGTCCAGTGCCGATTATCAAAATTCCGCCATTTTGTCAATTTTTGGCCGATCCGGAAAATTCTTGGTTACTGCACTGAAGGTTCCAGAGAAGCCGTGTACAAAATTTGAAACGAATTTGTCTATTAATGTGGCTTGTAGACGCGTGAGACTGCCGTATATATAAAGTCCAGTGCCAATTTTCAAATGTCCGCCATTTTGTCAATTTTTGGCCGATTCGGAAAATTCTTGGTCACTGCACTGCGGAACGTTCCAGAGAAGCCGTGTACAAAATCTGAAACGAATCCGTCTATTAATGTGGCCTGTAGACGCGTGAGACTGCCGTATATACGCTAAGTCCAGTGCCAATTTTCAAATGTCCGCCATTTTGTCAATTTTTGGCCGATCCGGAAAATTCTTGGTCACTGCACTGCGGAAGGTTCCAGAGAAGCCGTGTACAAAATTTGAAACGAATCCGTCTATTAATGTGGCCTGTAGACGCGTGAGACTGCCGTATATACGCTAAGTCCAGTGCCAATTTTCAAAAGTCCGCCATTTTCTCAATTTCTGGCCGATCCAGAAAATTCTTGGTCACTGCACTGCGAAAGGTTCCAGAGAAGCCGTGTACAAAATTTGAAACGAATCCGTCTATTAATGTGGCCTGAAGACGCGTGAGACTGCCGTATATACGCTACGTCCAGTGCCGATTATCAAAATTCCGCCATTTTGTCAATTTTTGGCCGATCCGGAAAATTCTTGGTTACTGCACTGAAGGTTCCAGAGAAGCCGTGTACAAAATTTGAAACGAATTTGTCTATTAATGTGGCTTGTAGACGCGTGAGACTGCCGTATATATAAAGTCCAGTGCCAATTTTCAAATGTCCGCCATTTTGTCAATTTTTGGCCGATTCGGAAAATTCTTGGTCACTGCACTGCGGAACGTTCCAGAGAAGCCGTGTACAAAATCTGAAACGAATCCGTCTATTAATGTGGCCTGTAGACGCGTGAGACTGCCGTATATACGCTAAGTCCAGTGCCAATTTTCAAATGTCCGCCATTTTCTCAATTTCTGGCCGATCCAGAAAATTCTTGGTCACTGCACTGCGAAAGGTTCCAGAGAAGCCGTGTACAAAATTTGAAACGAATCCGTCTATTAATGTGGCCTGTAGACGCGTGAGACTGCCGTTTATACGCTAAGTCCAGTGCCAATTTTCAAATGTCCGCCATTTTGTCAATTTTTGGCCGATCCGGAAAATTCTTGGTCACTGCACTGCGGAAGGTTCCAGAGAAGCCGTGTACAAAATTTGAACCGAATCCATGTATTAATGTGGCCTGTAGGCGCGTGAGACTGAAGCGTGACAGACGGACAGACGGACAGACAGACGGACAGACCGAAAAGTTCAAAACTATATCCCTCCGTTTCACGGGGGATAACTAGATGCTCGAGAAGCATGAATCCGCCGAGTTCGCGCAAATTGTATACCTGATTATGATGTTCCTGTGAACAACTGTTCCAAAGAACACCATACAGCCTTGTGGTCAGTGAAGTAGAGGTTTGTAGAGCCAGTGGTACATGGTTGATTTGCTTAGGAGCATCCCTTGGTAAAATCTTAAATCAATCCAACCTCTAATGCGGGCTGTAGGCGCGTGAGACCGATATGTGTAAAGCTCATTCCTAATTCAGTTTCTTCAAATTTTAAAGTTTTTTCATTTTGACAATTTTAGTCGGATCCGGTCGAATCCTGGTCACTGCACTGCGGGATGCTTAGGAGCAGCCCTGGGTAAAATCTTAAATCAATCCACCCACTAATGCGGGCTGTAGGCGCGTGAGACTGATGTGTGTTATGCAAAGTCCTTATTCAGTTTCTGCAATTTTTTTAAGTTTTTCCATTTTGGCAATTTTGCTCGGATTCGGTCGAATCCTGGTCACTGCACTGCGGGATGCTTAGGAGCAGCCATGGGTAAAATCTTAAATCAATCCACTCACTAATGCGGCCTGTAGGCGCGTGAGACCGATATGTGTCATGCTCATTCCTAATTCATTTCTTCCATTTTTTTAAGTTTTGTCATTTTGACAATTTTGCTCGGATACGGTCGAATCCTGATCACTGCACTGCGGGATGCTTAGGAGCAGCCCTGGGTAAAATCTTAAATCAATCCACCCACTAATGCGGGCTGTAGGCGCGTGAGACTGATGTGTGTTATACAAAGTCCTTATTCAGTTTTTGCAATTTTTTTTTAAGTTTTGCCATTTTGGCAATTTTTCTCGGATCCGGTCGAATCCTGGCCACTGCACTGCGGGATGCTTAGGAGCAGCCGTGGGTAAAATCTTAAATCAATCCACTCACTAATGCGGCCTGTAGGCGCGTGAGACCGATATGTGTTATGCTCATTCCTAATTCATTTCTTCCATTTTTTAAAGTTTTGTCATTTTGACAATTTTGCTCGGATACGGTCGAATCCTGGTTATTGCACTGCGGGATGCTTAGGAGCAGCCATGGGTAAAATCTTAAATCAATCCACCCACTAATGCAGGCTGTAGGCGCGTGAGACTGATGTGTGTTATGCAAAGTCCTTATTCAGTTTCTGCAATTTTTTAAAGTTTTGCCATTTTGGCAATTTTGCTCCGATCCCGTCGAATCCTGGTCACTGCACTGCGGGATGCTTAGGAGCACCCCTGGGTTAAATCTGAAATCAATCCACCCACTAATGCGGGCTGTAGGCGCGTGAGACTGAAATTGCACAGACGGACAGACAGACGGACAGAATGAAAACTATATCCGTCCGGTTCCCGGCGGATAATTAAAACCGAAAGAATTTCAGGCATCATCGGTGTCATCTGGACTTTTTTTTCATTTGCAAAATTTGCGCATCACAGATGCTTGGTTTTATGAAACCGAATCGAAATCGATAGTCCAAGTTCTCCGGAGTTTTGCGGGAAATCCGATGTTCTCCGGAAACAAATTGTCTACAAAAACCGGTGAGATAGTTCTGTATCACTAGTAGATTATAGAAGCTAGTTTGACCATTTAATTGCAATTTGTAATTGCAATCAAACAATTTGTTGTGTTGTGTTCACATCAATTGTTTGATTGCAATTTTTAATTGCAATTAAACAATTTGTTGTGTTTTGTGTTCACATCAATCGACCATTAAAGGTTTTTGAAATTTCAGTTCAAACACCGATTGATTTTTCTGTAATCTTAACATAAAAGAACCTTTGAAATTCAGTGTAAATAAACTGTGGGGTCGAAGAAAATCGAAAATTTGTTGAAAATGTGTAAAACGTTTGAAACAGAATGTTTGATTCAGACCAGTGAAATTACAAGAAAAATCGTAGTCGTACTGCAACAACTCAAATCGTAGTCCCAAAAGCCCCAACCCCGATCGTAGTCCAACTGAACCGGTCCAACTGCAACAAAATCGTTCATAGTCCAACTGAACCGTAGTCCAATTGCAACGTGAGCATCTGTACCTTCAGCAAATAATTCTGGTTTCGTCAACCTTTTAAGATTAAAATCTGCTAGCTGAACCACAAATTGACAATAAATATTTATAATGAATATTTATGACACTCGTACAAACAACCGAATGGAATTTTCTTGGATGCCATGGTCGATGCATGAAGGACTTCGCTAACTGGTATCCATTTTATATGTGCCCATATGTTCCCATTTGCCTAGCTAAAAACATACACACGATATTGCTTTATAGCTTCTACATACCTTTATTATAGTTAACGATGATATTCATTCGCACTTGCTATTTTATTTCACATTTTCTTATTCCCGCACTTTTTGTTCGCCTTCCATTTTGGTTTTGCGCTCAAAGTGAGGTCTGAAAAACTTACGTCATCGAGTATCCCCAGTAGGCCTCGGTGACCACCAATAGGCGCCAAGAGAACTGTCACAGGTACTTAGGATTCCCCCTGGGGATTCCAGGCTCAGACACAGATGCACCCGGCAGTAATTGTTGAAAAAGTTCCCGAGGGTTACCTCAATATTTCTTCTTTTTTTTATTTTCCCGGTGGAAGTGGTAGTTGGTTGCGACCGCCTGGGGGACTTAAAGCCTATGGTCAAGTCGACCGTTTTGCGTTTTTTTTTTTTACGGCAGACAGTATTCTGTTTTTGCAGCGCGCAAGTATGACGAGTGCATAACATGTATGCAGTATCAAAATCTTCGTTCCCTTCGTTTTTTTTTAAGTAAACAGTATCTTTAAAATATATGGTGTTCTTTAGTCCGGTTCTTTAACCATTTGCCCATTCTTATAGCATGTCATAACTGACAAGCTTTTAAATGCGGGTCCTATCCTTCGCAGAAAAAACTGCGAAATAACATTTTAAAATTTAAGAAAGTGTTTTGGTCCCGATGAAAATTCTAGGTATTTCAATTCCTGAAATGCTTCAACTGAAAAAAAGACAAAACCAAGTCACATATATTTGGACAAAAAGCTACTTCTCTCTTTAATAAAATTTGAGAGATCTAATCTAATAGATATTTGGATTTACTAGACAAAAATAAATCCGTGACTATCTGTTAATGATTTTATATTTTAATCACTTCTTTCTTTTTTGAAACTGTGGGGAGGGGTGCATTTGGTACAATAAGTGTTGACAAAGTGTCATTTAAAATAAAAGAAAAAAAAAGCGTTACCCTCCAAAATATTAAAAGATAAATAAATGAAAAATAGAATTGATTTTCTTTTTGCCGGTGTTGCTGTGTGAAGTCTAAATTTATCTTTCTTACATCTCTTTCATGTGTATTTCAATTGTCCAGCTGTGCCGCTTGATTTCAAATTGCAATTAGGGTATTTGTGTGATGGATGTGGTCAGGGCACTGATGTGCAATTACTATAAAATGGTGTAATTAGCATATTCTCGTGATGGACGTGTTCTAAGGACTGATGTGCGATTACAATTAAAGTGCATTGCAGTTGGGAAAGACAATGGTAGTCTTGTGAAGCATGGTTTTCCGGAGTAATAGAGTTTCGACTTGTATTGGGCTCCAGAGGAGTGCTAATTTTCATGAGTAGAACAGAAAATGAGTATAATTAGGGCACAAAAATGCAGCCAGAGTATATTAATTTAGCAATGGAATTTATACCTTCTCAGCGCGGTCATGCAAAAATACGTCAGAAACAAATCTCTTGCCAACGGATTTGTGTCGTACGAGTGTGAGAAAAGACTTCGTGGTCAGTGTCGGGCAAACTCCACGTTCGAGAGGAAGACTTTGTCAATGTTTTTTAGCACACCCATACTTAAATCCTGAAAGGGAATATGAAACTTTAAACCTTTTAACAAAGCTTTTTTTCCTTTTATTTTAAATGATATTTTTCTGGCTGGCAGCTGTCCGAGTTGCAGTTTTCAGGGTGGCACTTGTCCGCCGGGAGCACTTTTCCAGGTGGCACTTGTCCGGCTGGCACTTGTCCTACACCCGAAAAAGTGTGATCCTAAAATTATGCACAAACACTTTTCAGTGTAGGTTTACAATTAGTTCATTCCAGCACGCATTTAACGTGCGTTCCAGTCGCGTCTGTTCTCATAAATACAGACTTTGGTGAAAAGGGGGCGTTTTAACACCCCACGATTAGAGGGTGAAATTTACAGGGTGACCGTGTTTGGTTAAAAGCTACTATTTTCACTCTGAGTCCCCTCCCCTTCTCCCCCTCCCCGAGCACTCATTTACAATGGCGGGAACCTTCACCCGAAAAAACTATTACTGAAAGTGTCCGCGTACCATTTTGCCCCACTAGTATGGGTCTCCTGTATACTGCCCCCCCCCCACCTCCCCGCCAGTTATTGCCATTTTTCTTTGCATTTGAGTGCTTTGTTGTTGTTTTTTTTTTATTATTATTATTTTGTTCTGGTTTTTTTTTTTTATTTTTTTTTTATTTTTTTTTTAGAAACAGTTTCTAGTCAGCAATTGAAGTGAACCATAATACTCACGATATATATTTTTTCAAATTGCATAATTTGGTGCACTGTTTCAATATTTTCCACTGACCTTGAGAAGTGGTTGGCAGGGGTGAGAATTATATTCCTGTTACTGGAGGAGGAACGCGTGAGCTTCGTATTTGTGAAGGTGTCAGACATCTCACTGGATTCTTAACGCTTTTGCGATGGATGACCCACGGCCCAAAAATGGTAAACAACACCTGGGCAGAATTAAAGTGAGACCTGCTGGTGTTTCTTGTGAAAGTGCGTAGAAAAGTTATACACTAATGTGGACCCATGCAGTCAGAGAAATGGAATTCTAGTTGTGATCACTTACCTACCACTGTTCGTGTCCACTCAAAAAAAAATTTTCTCCTCGAACCTTTTGAAATAAAACCTTAACAATTATATTTTTTTATAAAATGACCTTTCAGACTACTGGGTGTTTCCAAATGACAATTTTTTACCGACTAAGGCGTCAGTTACATGTGTTTACATAGCTCTGGAATTGCAAACTCCAACGATTTCGTTTTCATCGTCAGACAGACCTAAAAAAAAGAGGGCTGAGCAATTAAGAAGACGATTGCTTAGGCCAAAAAAAAAATAGTTGCTCTCTTTTCAGTTTTTGTGAGAAGACGCGGGTACACAATCTTGAGGGGAAATTTCTCATACAGAAGGCCATTTTGATAACTTTTCTATCACCGGATTTAAATTGTTGTACTTCAAAATTTCATTCATCCAGCCAGTCGATTTTTTATAGGAAATGTTCACATTCATTGCGATTTTAGTGACTGGCTCGGGAAGGAGAACTTATGTAATTGTTCGTGGCCATTATGGCATACAGCTTGGATAATGTCAGTTCCTGATACCATTATTATTTTTCATTAATCTGTTTATTTTCATTAAGATAAAAATTTCCACGAAGAAAAACATTACAGCAGACAACACATTCATCTCGCATTTTTATTCACATTCATCCGACCGAAGACGGACACAACACTCACGCGAATGTCGCAGAATTCAAAACATTACTCCAAACAAATTTTATAGATACCACGCTTGATTAAATACGTTTTACAATGAAAATTTAAACTAACTTTATTTTATTAGCTTATCCAAACCAATTTATTTTACAGGACACCCCTTTTCGGATAAGATTCTCTTATCAACCAACACCCTGTGATAAATTTCTCAGAAACAGATTTTTTAGATGTACTCTAAAGAAGGAAATACATATTTTAAATGTAAAATGTATCATATTCAATGCGTTGTCGATGACTCTAAAAATAAAATCTGTTGTAAACCGTTGCTTTAAGCTAACCTGGGAAACTAGAGTTGCACAACGGGTGCCTAGCGTAGAGAAATGTTTACGTTTCGTGCCCGGGAGGGATTCACTCACGTACAACTTGGTCACCACTCGTGTTCATGATTTTAAAACGACCCCTAAATGCGGAGTGCTAAGTTTGAAATAATTTTTATCCACGCACAGAATGCAGATAGATCCCCCTCCCTTTAGCAGAATTGAAACTTTTCGCGGGCCTCGTTTGGTCTCAAAATTAGCTCTCCCCCCTACTCTCTTTTCTTTTCTACACCAGCCATGATGTCTCCTGCCGTGAGTTCCCAAATGAATTTAGGGCCAAAACGTTCCCAAAGCCAAAACAAGTTATGATAGTCAAAATCAACGCTTTATTAAGCTTTATCCCATCTATAAGAGCCAAAACGTCGTAGAGCAATTAACACTTTATTAAGCTTTACCGCAGCCACAAAGTCCCCGGCCATTAGGTTTCCGAACGAATTTAGGGTCAAAATCTCCCCAAACGAAAACAAACACATGCTAACCTAAATTAAAGCTTTACCCCGCCCATCAGGTCCCCGGTCGTAATATTCCCGGCCATAATGTCCCCAAATTAATTCTGGCCCAAAACGTCTCAAAAGAAAAATTTGACGCTGTGGAATCAAGTATAAAATATCCCCGGCCATTATACCCCCAAATGAATTTAGGGCCAAAACATCGCCATAGCTAAAAACGTGTGATAACCTAAATTAACGGTTCTTTAAGCTTTACCCCAGCTAGAAGGTACACGGCCATAAGGTCCCCAAATGAATTTAATGCCAATACGTCTTCAAAATAAAAATTATCATGGAATCCAGGACAACACGTCCTCGGCCATAAGATCTCCGCCCAAAAATACCCGGTCATTAGGTCCTAAAATGAATTCAGGGCCAAAACGTCCCCAAAGCAAAAAAAAAAAACATATATAGCCTAAATAAATACTTTATTCAGCTTTGCACCGGGAACATGTTCCCTGCCATAAAAAGCCATAAAAAGCTGCATAAAGAGCTAAAAATTGTATGATAATCTAAATTAACGATTTATTAAGTTTTACCTCGGCCATGGCGTTTCCAATCAAAACGTCCCCGGTCGTGAGGTTCATGACCATAAAGTACACGGCTATAATATCCCTGGCCATATGGTTCCCGGTCATAAGTTCTTTAAATGAATTTAGGGCCAAAACGTCCTTTTATCTAGAAAACGTGATAACTTGAATCTGAAGGTGCCGGTCATAAGGTCTCCACATGAATTTCTGGCCATAGTTTCCGCAAAGCAAATAAAACTTATAACCTAAATTAACGCTTCATTCAGCTTTATACCGGCCCTATGTCTGCTGCCATGAAGTCCCAAATCAAATTTAGGGCCAAAGTCCCCAAAGTCAAAACAACTTATAATCGTCTAAATTAGCGTTTTACAAGTTTATCTCATCTATAAGTCGTTCGGCCAAAAAGTTTCCGGCCATGAAGTCCCCAAATGAACTTAGGGCTAAAACGTCCCTATAAAGCTAAAACATATAACATAAATTAACGCTTTATTAAACTCTACACACGCCATAACGTTTTGTCATAAAGTCCCTAAATGAATTTAGGGCCAAAACGTCCCCAAAGTTAAATATGTATTACGGTTTCCAGGAATTTCAAGAGTACTCAAACTAAAAAAATAGTCTTCCACTTATGGGAAACCCACTCAGCATTCGGGTGGTCACTAGTCTTGCGGTATTCGCTGTCATAATTACATCGAAAATAAAAAATGGGGTACTGTTGCATGTTCGAAGCGTTAGCTATTACCCTCTTCGGGTTAAAGATAGATACTTGCACTTGTCATGGATTGCAAACAAAGATATGTTAAATTTCTCAACACTTCAGAAGATGTTGAGAGCTTCATGGTCGATCTTGGAACAATATGTTTCGGCTTTTGACAGTTCTTGAGTCAACACTTGCTGTATTCACCTAATCCTATTTTAATTTAAAGTTTTTGAAAGCTATTACCCTTGCATATTTTACCACCTCATTTAAACACTATGTTGATCAATGTTGAGCTATTCTATTGTCAAATTCTATTGTCAAAACTCATGGTACTTTACGTTAAACCACAAGCAGCGCAGGAGGTTTATCATCTCGCAACCTTATCTGGTCATGACATTTCTTTTGTTCAACAAGTCATTTGTCCCTATGGCAACAAAATGTAATATAAAACATTGAGGTGCAGGAATTAGTGACTGTGTACGTAGTAGCTCAAACATCCTGGAAGAATGGCTTTAATAAATAATCGAATAACACATCATATCGCATCCTTAGCTAACTTGTTCATGAGAGGTAATATTTTTACGCAGACTCCCAAGAATATTATGTAATTAACCGGTATATAAACAAATTTACCGAAAATAAAAGTATGTGATTTTCCGGTTTATTTTTGAAACATTATCCAGTTTATGCAACTAAAAGTTTTGCAATTATTCGGTTTATATTATGTTAGACATTAGAAATAGTTTGGGAGTTGATATTTTGATGCAATTGACCCCATTCTAACACAGCATCGAGCTTTCCAGAAACTTCTGTTAAATTTGGTTTTTCTTCTATCTCAGCCACGCGAAAAAATATCGATTCAACTGCTTGTATAATGCTATCTAGTTTCCTTTCCAAATTCGAACCAGATGGCTTATCCTTATCAGTCATTTTTTATATATTAATTTTCACAAAGAGGTACGACCTGCAGGAGAAGTAAGCGCAGCAACAAGGTAACCGGCAGTTTAATTCCGTGAACTTCCACAACCGGTATTAGCCGGTATGCTATTAAGTTTATTTTTATAATGTTCAAAAGAATACATCCTATTGTATTCTTTTGGGCAATATTATTTTCTGCAGATATTATTTCCTCCCCAAACCAAGACGAGTAGAGCTTGTTCCAACCTGAAAATATTTGCTTCCGGTTAATGTCAAAAGTCAAGTGTTGGTAAGCTATAACGCAGGTTTTTTTTCAAATACCTCAGCTTTTGCTTTAGATATGTATATATGTAAAAGTAGACTTAGGCTAATGCTCTATTTCTATAATTTTTGCTCTGTTATAAAGAGTTTATTAATTTCTCTTGGCAAAGTTGGCGACATTCAAGTCGAGCGTTCTCTCGGCTTCATTTTGATTGGTGAATCATCCTTGCTGCTTAGCAAAACCACATTTAACTGAAAAAATTACAAAAGAGTACAGGCCGCGTTTCTTTCTGACTCAAATAACGTCTTTGTACATTCTTCAAAAATTTAGACGTTTTTTTCTGCATTATAAATTTCTGCAGAATGTATAAATCGTATTTGACTTTCAGATAAAAGCAAGCAGGCTCGGGCTAAATAAAAATGGCCGCTGAAAACATTTGAGACATGAATTTTTAATTTTGAAATGAAAATTTTGTATGATATTTGTATGATATTTGTATGATATTTGTATGTATGATGTTTGTATTTGTATTTGAATGATATTTGTATGATATTTATAAATTAAAGATAAAAGTATCTCTTTGTGTAGTTGTGTTGTTGTAAGTTCTGGTTAAAACATGATGTTAAGTGATGTTAAATGATGATAAGTTTAAGCCTATGTAGGATCTCTTATTTTCGCTCAGTTTCGTCCCAAAACAGCCCGTTGACAAACCCCATTTGCCTGTTGAATAACTTACATCAATGTCAGAAAAAGTTTGATCAATACTAGGGCCATATCACTGTTTGAATCACCCCCAAAAAGTGACAAAGCGTCAACATAGTTTCGTCAGCCATATTTATTCTTCAAAAATTTATAATAGTGTTTTTGTGCAGCATTCTTCAAAAAATTATAATGTATTCGTCGTTGTCGTCGGGATAAGCTTTCAGAGCAAAGCTCTATGCGATTCTATACAGAGTCTCTCCACCTAGTACGGTTTTGTGCTAATTTTTTGGCTTGTGAGATTGAGTAGATTCCTTTATTTTGTAGATCACGTTTTATCATTGACAGGTATATTGTTTTTTTTGTCTTCCTGGGGGTCCTTTTACTGTTTCAGTTCCTTCTTTAAGAGCTCTACTTGCTGGTGTAGTTTCAGGTAATCTACAGACGTGTAAAAGAAATTCCAGCGACGTTTTCTGATCAGACTTGACCACAGTTTTTGGTTTGTCTTTTTATGCAGTTCTTCGTTACTAATCCAGTTTCCAGCACTATATCTGATTGATAATATAGTTCTTAGGAGTTTGAGGTGAAAAATATCTATTTATTGTTCTTGGCATTTAGTGAGATCCCACACTTCACTGTTATATAAGAAAATTGATTCGATTAATGCATTGAAGACGCGGATCTTGACAAGTAGATTTAGTTGTTTCGAGATTAATACAGTTTTCAGCTTATTAAAAGCATTATTCGCTAGTGTTTTTCTTCTTTTGATGTCTTCTTCTGTTCCAAGTAAACTGCCCACTAGTTTACAGCTTTTCCACTCGATGCTACCGCCTTTGCAAACAGTGTATTTTTCTGTTTTGCTGTCATTTATTTGTAGATTTCTATTATTTTTGAGTAATTTTGTAGTTTCTTTTTCAATTTTATTTATTTTACTTTTTAAGTGTAGATCCGTAACTTATGTCATCAGCAAATTGTTGATCTAGTAGGAAATGAAGATTGCTTAAATTGTCAAACACAAAACCAGGTTGTCTTTTCATGGAATTGGCTAGGTATGTTAAGAAGAGTATAACTGAAGCTCCATCTCCTTGTGGTGAGCCAATTGTGCTTGAAAAGAATTTTTCATATACTTTTCCTATTTTTATGCTAAGTTTTATATTACTTAGCAGAAAACTGAGCAGGTAAAGTTCATCTAATTCTAATACTACTTTGAGATCATCTATCAGCATATCGCGTTTAATAGTGTCAAAAGCTTTGCTCATGTCTAGAATAAGTAAGTGTATATTGTAATCTTCACTAGTTATCGCTTTCTCAGTCAATAACTTGAAAGAGAATGTGAGTTCTGCGCACTTCTTCCTGGTCGATATGCAGCTTGTGTATCTGGGATTATATGTGTACAAAGTCCATCACTAATTCTATGTATAAAACAAATTGCTAGAAGTTTTCTAAAGACGGATAGAAGTATCACTAACCGTAGGTTCTGTGGTAGACCTTTAGGTTTGCCAGGTTTTGGTAGAGGTGTTAATAGTCTGATAGATATTTCTTTTGGGTATTCTCCTGTTTCGCATATAGTTTAAGATATCTGCTATAAAATCGCTTATTTTCAGGGGAGCACACCCTAAATGTTCTGCTTTTAATTTGTCGATTCCGGCACTCCTGCTGTTTTTAATGATTTAACTGCTTTATTTATTTCTTCACTGGTGAAAGAGCTCTTTATTTTTTCGGTTTTATGGTTGGAAACGGATCTATGTCTTTTGGATTGAACACACTTTCGAAATAGTCTGAAACTAGAGCGGCCAGTGCACACAAAACATAAGAGTACAGGCTTATGTTATACACTTTCAGTCGATACCTATTTAGTTTCTTGTTTTTGTAAACAAAAACAAATGTCTTCCCGACTAAACCCATGATCCCCTCCTCCACCCCCCCCCCAAAAAAAAAAAATTTTTTTTAATTACTGAAACAAAATATTCATTTCTGCAAACATAACCTTAATTCATTGTTAAAAAAACTCAAAATAAACCAAACAGATGGTGGTCACTAAAAGAGATATAAATGGACGTCTTTTTTCATCCGAGTCTGGAAGGTGGTCGCTAAAACGGGTTTTACTGCAGGCCCTTCTTATCAGGATCTGAAGTTGGTCACTATAGTAGTTTTACAGTACGTTACATTTTCTATCCGGGTCTGGAAGTTGGTCAAGACAGGCAGGTTTTAACGTACGTCTTTTTACCCGAATCTGGAAGGGGTCACGACAAACGGGGTCTTACTTTTTATCCAGGTCTTGAAGGCGGTCGGGGTTTTTTTTTTGCTAACCATTATCCTCCACACGCCCTCCCTCCCCACCCCAGCTATTTAATGTAGGTCCGACTATAAACACAGCTCTAACCCCTTTACCCAAGGCAACGGTAACGGTCTGTACCCTAAGTGTAGTTATAACCATGACAGACTACCTTGTTTTCGAACATTCCCATCGGCCAAATAGCACTAGAAAGGCGTTCTTCATAACTGCGCATCAGATGACGCACCTCGGTGGGAGAAGGGGGAGGCATTTCGGTGCCAAAATGGTGAGCTGCTTCTCATAACACAAGATGTCAGATGACCCACTTTAATAGCGAAAAATGCTTCTGCAAACAATGCAAATCGATACAAAATGGCTCCTATATATAGAACACCTTGGCAACCGAATCAAGTATGCGCGAAACAAAAATCAATAGCTAGACCTGCTAAGACCTAAAGCATTCCATGACCTCGTAGATAACGACCCCATCATGCACCACAACTAACACTGACCTCTGACTGAGTGGCATGTTACATAACAGCCGTAGATGAGAAACGCACAAAAAGCTCAATTTCAGGCACTAACAAATAGCAATGGACCGACTTTAATGCTGTTACTGTTTTGAAGCTTTCTAAAGAATGCAGGAACACTCATGAATGTTCTGAAATCCCCAGCGTAGTTAACACCTATGCTTAGATAACAAAGGAGCCAAAAATTGGGAGGCGGGGGGGGGGGAGAAGTGTTGACGTTATGCGCCTTTCTTGATTTTCTACACGACTTTAAAACCCTGCGACTTACCCGAGGAATAACTACACCGAATTTAAAGTCGATCCGACTTTCCGATGTCGAGAAATTTGGCTTAACAACAGATAATTTTTTACCCGTCAAAAGTTGAAACAGTCGTCTGACTGAACCAAAGAATATCCATATAAAATTTTAAGTCGAAATGACTTTCCGTTATAGAGATATTATGCATACAAGATCTGGTTCTAAATATACACATATTTTACGCGATGACGTCACACGTGGCACTCGTTCGTTCTACTCGCAAAAAAAAGCAATAATCCCACCAAGTTTCAGCTTTCTCCGATGTTCAGCAGCTGAGAAATTTCGCACACAGGATTTTTACGTGATGACGTCATACAAATGCCCTAATCACGTGACATGCGTGAAAAGTTGACAGAACCGTCCGAGTAACTCAAGAAATATCCACATAAAATTTGATGTCGATAGGACTTTTCGTTATCGAGATATTTTGGACACAAAACCTTGTTTATAATATATACATATTTAACGCAATGACGTCATACGCCGCATTCGTTCCTTCTACTCGCGAAAAAATTCTTTAAAGCCTTTCGGACCTATCAAGCAACAAGTCCACCAAGTTTCAACTTTCTCCGATGTTCAGCAGTTGAGAAATTTCGCACACAAGATTTTTACGTAATGACGTCATACGCCCACCCTAATCATGCGAAACACGTGAAAAGTTTATAGAACCGTCCGACTGATCCAATGAATGTTCATATAAAATTTGAAGTCAATAGGACTTTCCGTTATCGAGATATTTTGCACACAAGATCTTGTTCAAAATACATACATATTTTACGTGATGACGTCATACGCCGCATTCGTTCGTTCTACTCGCGAAAAAATTCTATAGAGTCTTTTGGACCTACCAAGCAACAATCCCACCAAGTTTCAACTTTCTCCGATGTTCAGCGGCAGAGAAATTTCGCCCACAAGATTTTTACGTAATGACGTCATACGCCTGCCCTAATCATGTGACGTGCGTCAAAAGTTGATAGAACCGTCCGACCTAACCAAGGAATAAATCGATCAAGTTTGAAGTCGATCGGACGTTTCGTTCTTGAGATATCTTGCACACAACACTTTGTTCACAACAGACTGACACACACACACACACACACACACACACTCACACAGACACACACACACACACACGTACACACATACACACACACAGAACGTACAAACACTATATGTCTCCCCTTGGTCGGGGAGACATAATTATTTGAAGTTTTGGATCAGTGCTGTTGACTACGTTTCCATTTTCTGCTTTGACGTTCACATTATTATTTGTCTATTGTTGTAGAAAACGAATGGCTTTGAACATACGTCGACTGTCATTTTTACAATTTTCAATTTCTATTTGATTTCTCTTTTCAGTTCTTTTTTTATATCATTGTAAACTTTATTCCTTGTTTTTTTTTAATGCTGTACGTTTTTCTGAATTATGGCAGTTTTTAATAATATTCTGTAGATTCTTCTGATGTCTGGATAAGATTGTTATGGTGTCATTACATGCTTTTTTGGTGTTTTAGGTGGTTCAGGTTCTTTAGAAGCATTGATGCACACATCACAAATAAAAGTCCATTTTTGTTGATTGTTGGAATTCACAGGATATTCGTTAAAAGAGTTTACATTTTTCACATATTTTTCTTTTCCTTCTGGTTTGTGTAAATGACCAACAGGGATGTTTTTTGTTCTTTTATTTTTGGGACTTGCTATGTTAAACCACTTGTTTTTGAAGGAACACATAACTAGTCTATGATCTGTAAAGATTAGTTGAGTGGTAGTGTTAGTAGGTGTGTAGGCAGCAAGCAGGAAGGATGAACAACGGGTTTAAACGTATATTTTATTAAGTTCTTACTCAAGCTGGCGTCGCTTGTGTTTACACCGGAAGTGAAGCCACAGTGGAGTTATTCACAGGATATTCATGCACATAATCTACATCTCTCCTTTTAACAAAATAAGACAGTGTCACATAATCTTAAATTATCGATCACGATTTAAGTTATTTTGAAATATACTATAAAGGCATTTATGTATATGAACTGTACTCGTGTAGAACATTAGCAATAATAAAGCACTGCTTACGTATGATAACGAAATCAACTTAGATGCAATATAAAACGACTTTTAAACGAAATTAAATATTTTGCAACTTATGAAACAGGAAGTTGACATTATAATCAAAATATTTACATAAGTATTACCATTTACTTTGATGACTGTTGTAAACTAACTTATGAACTGCTATTGTCTCTCATCATATATCACTGAAACATACATGTGAAATTATTTGTTATTTATTGTATTTCAGCATATAAATAATCTATATTTTGCACACGGCTCTAAAGTCTTTGTGTTCTTTCGGTATAAACTAGTAGATCACTGTTATTTCTGTAGGTTTTATCGCTCGCTGTAAAATAAATTAAATAAATAACATACTTAACAACTAAGATACACATGAATTCTAAATTCTACGAAGACACATATAAAGTATCAATACATGAGAAACATGTACTAACATTATATCATTGTTAAGCACATATATGAGCACATAATGTAGATCTATCTTTTTTTTTTTTAATCTTTTAATCACTTCAATATCGCTCTGAAAATAATCAACAGTACTTTGGGTTAGGTTTTGAGATACGACCACTACGCATAACATTTTGCCTAACATTCTGGTCTGTTTTGGTATTTGTAGGGAGGTTGACAATCATTTTTTCTGCTACAGGTTCAGAAATTTTAACACTTTTTGGAACATTTACCATACTCTTTTCTGTACTTTTATTTTGAGCAATGACTGGATTTGAATTCACAATATTTTGAGGAACACTTGATACGCCCTTTTTAGATGGCGGATTGTACTTTTCAGAAACTGGCAATAGATGGCGTCTGTTACGTCTATACTCTTTATTACCTGACTGTACAATGTATGAACGAGGTGTTTGAGCGAAACCAGTCACAATACCTTGTTTATCGAAACCTTTATCAGTTTGCAACCTTACAGTTTGATTGGGTGAAAGCACAGACAAGGGTTTAGCAGTTTTATCATAATATTTCTTCTTCTGTGAACGACTTTTGTAGAGTAAATTAGGAACACCGGAGATGAGATGTGGTTTCAGGGTGTTTGTTGTTGTCGGAAGTGGAATGTTTGTTTTTCTAGAAAACAAACGTTCAGCTGGTGACTTCAAGTGATTATCCCTTGGAGTATTTCGAAGCATAAGTAATCCATAATAAACATCGGAATTGTCTTTCTCAGCTCGAGTGAGCAACGATTTTGCTCTCTTTACAGCTTCTTCTGCGAAATTTGCTTGAGGGTATCTTGGAGAAGAGGTAACATGCTCGAAATTCCAAACTTGAGAGAATTCTTGGAATTCTTGCGAGGTGTATTGACGAGCATTGTCAGTTATAAGCACTTGGGGAGTTCCATGGGTTGCGAAGTGGCGCTTCAGGAGGGTAATTACAGACTTACTGGTCATGTCCTTCAGGGTATTGAACTCAAACCATCCAGAATAAGAGTCAACTAAAATCAAATACACAATGGAGTTCCATTCGAACAAATCAGATGCTAAAATTTGCCAAGGTAAATTTGGTACCGGATGTTGATTTATTGGTTCTTTTTGATTGTGCGCTTTTGTTGCATTACAGGCAGAACACTGATCGACATGGAAGTGAACATCTTCTTCCATTTTTGGCCAATAAAAATAATCTCTAGCTAGCCTTGTTGTTGAATCTGCACCTAGATGGTTTTTGTGCAGTTGTGTTATGTACTCTGTGCGTAGTGCTGATGGAACTACAATTTTGGTGCTTCTCATAATGATGTCATTGTCTATTGATAACTCATCTCTAAATGGGTAGAAGGGTTTTAGCCATGTAGGTGCACTTTGAAACTTGGTAGGCCAGTTACCTTGAATTATGAGTTGAGCTAATTTTGAAAGAGTCTCATCTGACTTTGTAGCTGCTATTAATTCTTCTGTCTTCTTTGGAGAAATGGGAATGTCGACGTCCATTACTTCGAATTTTGTTTGTTCTTGTTTTGATGGTCCATTTTTGAGATAAGCACGGGAGAGGGTATCGGCAAGATACATTTGACTACCTTTTCTGAAAACAATATGGAGACTGTACTTTTGCAGTTTGAGTAACATATTTTGAAGACGGGCAGGAGCTTTTGAAATCGGCTTTTTGAAAATACTTTCGAGAGGTTTATGGTCAGTTTCGACTGTCACACTTTTCCCATAGATGTAGTCATGGAATTTTGTACACGCGAAGACGATGCTGGCCATTTCTTTTTCTATTTGTGCCCATTTGATTTCATTTTCGGTTAATGCACGAGAGGCATAAGCGATCGGCTTATCATCTTGTAGGATAGCTGCACCTAATCCAGATTTGGATGCGTCACAAGTGAGAGTTACTGGCTTTTTTACATCGTAGTACGAAAGCACTGGAGGACTGCACAGATAGTTTTTGAGTGAATCGTAGGCATTTTGGTGTCTTTGTTCCCAATGCCAGGCGACGTTGTCATGGAGTAATTCTCGGAGCACAGATGTTTTGTCACTGTAGTTTTCTACGAATCTCGTGAGGTAGTTCGTCATTCCGAGAAATCGTTGAAGTGCTGTTTTATCTTCAGGAGCGGCCATGTTGTTGATGGCTGTAACTTTATTTGGATCCGGAAGTAGACCTTTGGAAGTAAATATGTTGCCGACATATTTGACTTCACTGATTCGAAATCGACATTTGTTGACATTTAGGCGGAGGTTTATTTTGTGTAGCCTTTCGAGGACGATTTTCAAATTGGCATCATGGTCAGCCATATTGGTACCGTAAACGAGAATATCGTCGACAATCACTTTGCAGGGTGTATCTTCCATCAACGTTTCAATGGATTGTTGGTAGACTTCAGAACCAGATGAAATACCATATGGCATTCTTAAATACCTATAGCGACCAAACACGGAGTTGAAGGTGGTGTAATAACTAGATTTCTCATCTAGCTTGATATGCCAAAAAGCACTCTTGGCATCTAAAACTGAGAATACAGTTGCACCAGGTATTGAAGATGCTACTTCGTCGAGTGTCTTCAAAGGGTGGTGAGGTCTCATGAGTGCTTTGTTGAGGTCTCGAGGATCAATGCAGATCCGTAATTCATCTGTGTTCTTTTTTCTTGCTGCTACCATTGATGAAACCCATTCGGTAGGCTCAGTGACTTTTGCTATGATGCCATTTTTCTCCATTTTGTCGAGGGATTCTTTGATTTTATCTTTCATGGCGTGTGGCACATTACGAGGAGGCTTGATGACAGGGGTCACATCCGGGTTTAGCTTCATTTTGTATGTAATTGGCAGACATCCAGGTTCTTCGCTGAAGAGATCACTGTGGTGTCTCCAAATATCGCTCGGGATATTTTGGGGATTTTGAAGCTTCTCACACGGGGTTGTACTAATTTCATGCACATCAGGATGTAACGAAATGAGATTTAGCTTAAGAGCGTCTTTCAAACCTAGAATTGTTTTCGAGTTCTGTTGTACCACTTGAAACACGAGAGGTTCAATGGAGTTAAAAATTCTGCAGTTAAGCGAAATGGTTCCTACCGTTTCGATTGTGTCCTTACTGTAAGTCACCAACCTCACTTTGTTTCTGGTGTTGATCTGAGGGTGTGTAATGAGAGATAACGATGCGAGTGTTTCACTTGAGATCACATTACATTTGGCACCCGAGTCCACTTTTAACTCAAATGGCGAGTTATCCACGTAGGCTGTAACATGGATTTCATTTTTCACGTTGTTTTGGTTGATGTCTACAGTTTCGATCACAAAATTTTCTAATTGTGCAGATGCGATATCCGGTTCGGATTCTTCGTCATAAGTGTCATCTGTGTAATCAATCTCATGGAGATTGCTACGTCGGCCATATTGCGAAAATCTTCTACGTCCTCTGCCTCTGTATGATCTTTGTTGCGATTGATTGGTGTTTTGCGATTGCAAAGTTGATTGCTTCTGACCAGAAGACATGCATTTTACAGCAAAATGGTTATATTTACCACAGAGAGAACATTGTGTTCCGTATGCAGGACATTTTCTGATCGGATGTGTAGTACCACAATTAAAACAGTTCTTTCTAACTTGTTCTGACTGGGGTTTTCTTTTGTTTTGAATCTTCTTTTGTTTAATAGAGTTAACATCTGGATCCTGGTTAACAGTTTTGTTATCAGTCTCAGCTAAATCATGAAGTTGGCATATTTCTATTGCTTTATCAAGCGTTAGATCAGCTTCTTTTAATAAAAGCTTACGTACCGTGTCACTTGAAATACCAACAACAATTCGATCGCGAATAAATTCTTCTTTCTTGTTGCCCAGTTCACATGCATCCGCTTTATTTCGTAGATCGACGAGGAATGTCTGGAAATTCTCATTCGTCTTCTGATTGCGGGTGTTGAATTTATGACGAAGCATGGTGATGTTTTTCTTCGGTTCACATAGCGCTTTGAACTTTGCTTTCAGATCCACTGGATTTTCGGCAGATTCGTTTTCACCGTACACGAAAGATCTTGCTCTTTCTATTGCGTCCTTCCCTGCGAGGTTGAGTAGTATGTAGGCACGTGTTTTAGCGTCTGCGGTTGGATGAGCTGCATTAACGTATATGTCATACTCCAATTCGAACACTCTCCAGTTTTCAGCGCAGTTGCCTTCAAAGCTGAGGATCTCAGGTTTTCTCAATGCCGTTGCCATGTTCGAAACTCAAAACATCTGACACCATAAAGATTAGTTGAGTGGTAGTGTTAGTAGGTGTGTAGGCAGCAAGCAGGAAGGATGAACAACGGGTTTAAACGTATATTTTATTAAGTTCTTACTCAAGCTGGCGTCGCTTGTGTTTACACCGGAAGTGAAGCCACAGTGGAGTTATTCACAGGATATTCATGCACATAATCTACAATCTGTATTAATACTTAAACTGACGTATGAACGAGAGTTTATGTTATTTCTTTTCCAATTTATGTGTGCTATGGTGAAATCTATCTGAGTTCTGTAGGGGTTTCTGCGATGTTTCGGTTTATACACAGACTCCCAGGTTATTATATGGGATAGCCGGTGTTGAAAGAAGGTGTTGGTGGCATAAAGGTTATATCGTTGGAGAATTTCAATGAGATGATTAGACTCTTTACTTGTTTTTCCTTTGCCGAAAGGTCCAATATTTGCACGATAATTGAAATGTTCTGAAGCAATATTTACATTAAAATCGCCGCGTATAAAAGGTTTCACAACACTTCCTTTATTTAAGTGAAATTCTATATCCTTGTAAAGCTGAAGTGTTTCATCTACATACATTTTGCTGTTCGGTCTAGGTGGTGCATATACATTAAATATCCTTATTTTATTGTATCCAAGGTAAATGTGGGCTTTTGCGAAGCGATCACTGATTTTTTGTATTTCACATTTTATATTCTCAGGTATTACAAATCCTGTTCCAGTATGATGGTTTTCACAGCTTACAGTATGAATATTGTAAAAACTATCCTCTTCTTTGTAGTAAACTGGTGTTATGTCCTCTTCTTTGATGTGGGTTTCTTGTAGAGCACAACAAATAATATCATGTTTCACAATGTCACACACTAATTGCTTTTTATCATAAAAGTTTCTTATTCCTCTGCAGTTTAAGGATCCGATGTTGAACATTTATAGTTGATGTTTCGTTTATCATGTTTACGAACCAGGTGGAGTATAAAACTGTATAGAAAATGGATAAATAGACGAGAAAATTCGTCCTCCTCCGCGCCACAAGAGGAACCGGAAATAATAAAATGTATTCTGTAGAAAAATATACGTAAGAAAGGAACGCGGCCACAAGCTTTTTTTTTGTAGCAGACGACGAAATAAGTTGACAGACCGGTTATTCAAAAGGACTTCCTTTTTACAATACTTTGTCTTCTCGAAAGTATTGTGTTTGAAGTAGTAATACAAATCTTTTCTACCGGTGGACAAATCCTCAAAGTTAGATGCAATTTTATCGTATTTACTATTATATCGCCCAACCAGGTCGAAATTAGACCAAAGTTTTACTTACGTACATACTCATATAAACATGAACTGTTTAATGAAAACTAGTGTCCATCTGTATACCTGACTGTGATACATGTTTTTAAATGCAAGATACAGGCATCAGTAAGGAAAAAAAATGAATTTTACTTGCACGATTACGAGATCTCTTGCAGCTCTGAGCCAGCTGTTCCTTAGTTCCGAGTAGCTCTGACTTGTATAACATGTTGTGAGGCATGAATCCTGCATACCAGTCCGTATTATTCAAACATTTACAGAAAGTTCATGCTCAATACGCCCTTTTTGTAAAACAGGCACAGTTTTTAGTGAGCTGTATATCTTTTATTTGTCCATAAAAGTGCAGAAAAGTTAGCTTCCGCATCCACCTGTCAAGTGTTTGTTTACATTCTGGCCTTTAAATGTCACGTGACCAAAGTCAAGGGACCGAAAATTTAAATAAGGGTTTATAGTTTATTTGAACAATATATATTAAATAGTTAATAGATGCAGAATTACGTATAAATTGATTTGGTACACCCACAATGTTTGACTTTTTATGTTTGCGTTCTTTTGAAATATCAATTTAAAAGTTTTTTTGGTGGATAATTGCAAAAAATTATTGTTACTATTTCACGTAATAAAGTATGCTCCCTGTATACAAACAAATGTCATTTATTGCGGGAGACTTGGGGTTATTTCCACATTATTTTCTTTTAAAGAAAGCGTAACACAGAAGTTGTATATGATTACCGTTGTACTTTGAGGGCCTTTATCGAATGCCAATAAAACTTATTGGTCGTTGAATTTCGCACAAAGTAGCCACAGGGGTGCCTCAAAGCGAACGCAGTTGACTTGCTTATCGTTATATAGTGAGGCTTTGAAGCGGTGCCTGGAAACTTTTTAGCGCACCGTTTCTTGGAGCTAGCTGTTCCTAAGTAACTTCATTTACGCATACCTGTGCGGGCCCAGGAAGCCTTCCATTATTTTGATAATAGGGGTTAACTCTATATTTTCTGAGGCAAGAATCCGCAACATGCCACTTACTCATTTACTGAAAGTCCGTTTTGCAAAACAGGCACAATTTTAATGGGTAGGATGTTTTTTTATTTCTTCGTTAAAGTGCAGAATTTCGACTTCCTCACTCAACCGTCTAATGTTTGTTTACGTTCTGCTATGTGACCAAAGTCAAGTGACCAAGAATTAAAGAGGTTATTGATTATCTGTAAAACATTTACTCATAATTAATAGATGCATAATTGGGGATAAATTATTTGTATGTACCCACAATTTTCAACTACTAGTTTTGCCATGCCTTTTGAAATACCAATTTAAAAGTTTTTGGTGGATAATTACAAAATTTACTCTCACTTTCCACGTAATAAACGATCTCCCTGGATGCAAACAAACGTCAAAAATTGCGGAAGATTAGTAGTTGTTTCCATATTCTTTTCTTTAAAAAAAAGCGTAATGCAGAAGTTGTATACCATTGCCGTTGTACGTTGAGGGCCTTTAGCAAAAGTCATTTAAGACGTGCGAGTCGTTCAATCTGGCACAAGATCGCTAAACAGGTGCCTGAAAGCTAGGGTGGTTGACCAAGTATTCGTATGGTTATAAAGCGAGGATTTGAAGCGGTAACCGATCTTCCAGCACCGAGCCGTTTCTTGAGGCTGGGTCTTTCGTGGTTTTTTCCCAGCTCACCTGGCGGTAGTCCTTAATGAATGATGCGGTTTTCTCTCGCAGCAAGAGCCATAGTTCCTGTAATAGCACTTACGGTTGATGTCACTTCTGCCAATCTTGACACACGACTCAGGCCGGTGTCGTTATTTTAGGAAGGGTGTGTCTGGTCTTTCTGTCTTTCTAGGACAGAAAGGGTGACAGTTCCTGTATTAGATATGGCCATTGCTATCAGCTTTCGAGGCTATGGATCTTTCGGCGCACATTCCAGGACACCTATGTTCGAATTGGCAGGTTATTTCTTAAAAAGCACACTGGGAGGTATCTTGGCGCATTGTTTTCGACCTCGACAAAACTCCCAAACTGAGTAAAAAATGGTTTTGCGACTATATGTTCATTGTTCGTGTGGGCAATAGTGGGAGTTTTAGTATTTTGATCTCTAGAAAACGTATTTTCTCCAGCACCACATTTTCATTTGGCCATAAAAAATGTGCTATCCTCCAGAGGGATGGCCTTTTAAGGTCATGCAGGACTGATGGGGGCTATGTTTCGTTGCCAGTTCATTAGGTTAAAATATAAAGACATGGTTAAGAAAAACACCAGTAGTCTGATTGCGTTTCGAAATTTGGTAAGCCCTAGAATGAGTACACCGTTTAGGGGAAACAGGGGAAAGGTGATCGACCCCACTAACGATGCATCTGCTCTTGTTATTAAATTATAAATTCAAATTACAGCTTGATTACAATGTAAAAGCAATTGCATTACGTTGTGATTACAATTTACGTCAATGAAATGAATCACTGAAATTGAACTTCACTTGACATACACTTTTGGATACTCAATTGTATTACCTTTCGTATCCATTATAATTTTCATTTAAAATTAAAATTTTCGTTTAATGACCTTTTGCAGTTGATTGCTATTGGAACAGAAATCATTTTTTTTTTCATTTTTGCACACACTTCGTGGTATTGTGTCGATAAATATATGTGCATATATACATTAGAGACTCTGTGTCTTTTTTAATTAGAGAATTTACCTTTCGAAACCATTTGTTACTTTTTAATTCAGTTAAAAACAAAATTCACATACATATTTATTAAATTGGGTGTAGGAAAAAATGGCAACGGAAATAACGGTAAACAGAAAAAATGGCAAAGAATGGTCGAGATTAGCATCTACGACATTTAACCGAGATTTAGAATTGTGAAATTTACAAATGCTTTTATTTTGTTGTGAGATGAGCTTTTAACTGTTAAAAAAGGGCATTTTATGCTGGTGTTTCATTTGTGAAATAAATGTATAGCTTGTAATTATTATTTCTGAACTGGGAATGTCAAACCATTAAGTACCATTTGTCATGGAGAACATAGGACAACTGGAAATGGCAAATCGTAGGTTAGCGAGAATTTTAAATTGTAGGACAAGTGGGCCGTAGGCCAACTGGGAATGCAAATTGTGAAATCGTAAGCCAACTAGGGTGCAGATCAACTGAGAAGTCACCATGCAAATAACAGAGCCCTTTTGCAAGAAGTTAACTTTTATATGAAAAGACTGGGAAATTGATTTTTTTTTTTTGGCAAAAAGTGTTTTGAAGAAGTAAAATTCACCAACTTTTTTATAAAGAGGTAGGAATAAGATTATGTTACGTTCTTATTTCAAACGGGAGTTAATTTGAATAAGTTAACCAAACCCTAAAACAAGAGAGCCTTTGTTTTGATCAGTCAAAACGAAGAATATGTATACAGATTCATGAAGGATTTTACACCGTAATTTGCAACTTAACTTTCTAATTCAAATGTGAATAAAATGTTCAACATGTGCACAAAGGATTCATCAACATGGTTAATTATACCAACGTACTAAATAATCAATTACAAAAACATATTGTTCGAGAGGTATTGTTTACCTCTGAAACGTGTTTGCGAAGTTAAGAACTTTACAAGGAATGTTTCATTTGCGCACGGCATGACGTAAAATGAGAAGTGTTTACGTCTTGCAAAAGATCTCTAATGTGCGCAGAATACCTTCAGATGGTCAATATGCAACTTTAATTGTGTTGTTTTGTAAAAGTACTCCTCCAGAACCCAGTTTCCTACGGGTTGGGTTCCTTTGGGGGAGGGGGTGTGGATTTCATTTAACTTCTGCCCTATATATATATAAATTTAAAACAAGGTGCGCAGGGAAGACAGAACCGGGGTTTGTCAAGTCAGGGGAAAATAAACTTGAAAGGCAGTTACAATAATTTTTTTTTCATTTTGTATAATGCCATGTCTGTTTATGAAAAAATGTTTTGATTTTGTTGCGGACAAAGGAAATTTAACTAGAAAGCACGGTATTACTTTATTAGAATTAGCAAAAAAAAATATATGCTTGTTTTTTGGGCGTTAGTGTGGCATATGTCGAGTTTTGGTAAATTTTTCGGGCGGATCGCGGTCGACTACATGAGCCATGTAGTGTTTGCCTGTGATAATGTTGTTCTTTGTTTCAGGTGCTGTGAGACAAGTGATATTTTTGGTGGTGGACGAACGTAAGAAGCTTGGAATAAGGAGATAAATTGTGTTTATAGTTAGAGGCTTTTTCTTTGAAGAACACATGACAGTGTTAAGCCCTTCATTTCCGGTACTCTGCATCATACGATACAACATATAGTACTTCTTAACATGTGACCTTACTTAAGTTGGATATCTAAGATTAATTAAGAGGTCCTGGATTTTTCTAATGAATGCTTAAAACAGAGTTGGGAGATTTCATGCGGCTGATTGCCACTAGAAGAAATGTAGAGAAGCATCACTATATTGAATATTATTTTGTAGCTTCTCTGAACTTACAATGGATACTGCAGATGGATGGTTTAAAACTGAGCAAATCAACAGTTTCTTATATTTGATTTATGAACCGTTCTTTGATCGTCAATATCGAGCGAATATTTGGCTGATTAAAGGACCCGGTAAGGATGTCGTTATTGATGCAGGGTTGGGTGTATGCAACCTACGAGAGTATTTGGAAAGTGAACAGTTAGTGAGCCACGCAGGTGGCGAAAGGGAGTGTGTTGTTTTGTGTACGCATGCGCATTATGATCACAGTGGAGGTGCACACCATTTTGAAAACGTTTTCATCCATGAAGGTGATTTTAACGGTCTTCGCCAAGGTCGCCAGATTGACACTTTGAATTATGTCAAGGACATTCATTTCGGCCGGAAGCCGTATCGCAGGTTTTCAGCCAGCCAGTTTAAGGTTCCACCCACCGCCTGTCAATCTCTGTCGGACGGAGACCGCATTGATGTCGGAGGCGGGGAACATTTGCAAATAATACATACCCCTGGTCACACAAAAGGCTCTGTTTGTGTTTATTACCCTCAAAAAGCAATGCTGTTCACTGGAGATTTTGTTTATAACTGTCACAATGGAAAATATCTGTTGGATTGGCTACCAACGTCAAATGTGGCTGACTACATTCGCAGTGCGAATCAGATGATTGACTTCATAAGCGAGCACAGCGTGGTGGCAGTTTTTCCGGGCCATTTCGACAGATGCAGCGGACCTGTGATAAAATCCCTACTGGAACAGTATGCCGATGATCGGGACAACTGCTCCAACAAAACGAATGCAAGTTGTTCGCAATGCCTTACCGGCATGTATTTTTATTTGAGTTGCTTTCGGTGTTGTCCCTGTTGAGGTCAGAAGACAAGCTGCTCCCGATTTACAGTAACGATGTATTCAATGAAGTTTTCGCTTGATCTTTCTCTACAGATAAGGTGACTAATGGCTGCTGGGACCAGGTGAACTCATATTAACCCGATGCCCGCAGAGACTTTTCAAACTTGAGAAATTCTGTAGTAGTCTCCTCAAAAGTTTAATTTACTGCCAGACAAATTGTACAGAGTGATTCTTTTTGACCATATTCTTTAGCCGCCAGCGAAGACAGATTACCATTGATCTGGAGTTTTGGTTAGAATGTGATATAAGCACACGAAAATGATTTAAAATTGGGAAGTAAGAAGAACATGGAGCAAACTTTTTTGGCGAGGGAAAAATAACCTTGTTTGTCTTAAGTCCACTTGTCAGAGGAGTGTACGACATTGTAAAGTAAAACAGATTTTCCAATAAGGCAGAAACATTAGCGGAAATGGCCTTTAAGAGGAGAAATTCATACCGATATTATGCGTGAAAACGTCTAATCTTTTCGAGAAAAAAAAAGATAGTTGGCCGGGCTAAATTTAAAAACAATTGCGATGATAAACAAGACTACTTTTCTCCTGGCCTTAACGATCTATTCCGCATCTGACTGAATATACAAAGCCCGAAGTGGATTCGGCAACTTAGAAATAAATTAAAATTTGTTGTAACTTATAAAGTCCAGTGATGGGTGGGAGAGTCCAGCCCGGGCAAGTTTTGAAATTAAGGGTATTTCATTTGTGTATTTCTTCTTTGGATAAGCAGCAGTCACTTTTTAGCCCAGCTAACTATGGTCGATGGGCTATACCCATCACTTGTGGGACATCCATCGTCCGCTGTGTTTGTGTGTGTCCGATTGTTTTGAAATTTGGCAGGAATGTGCCCTGGATATTCTTCCATACAGTTTGTATTATTTTATTTTTATTTTATTTCATTTGTTTATTTTTTTTAGATTTGTTCAAAATATTGGCCAAATTATGGAAAATACAAAAAATCCTTCTTTCTACAAATCCGGCCCGATTCCGTTGAAATTTGACAAGAATGTACCCCTCAATCTTCTGCTTCAGGCTTTTATTTTGTTTGGCGTTTCGACCAAACGTGGTCATCATAATATTGGCAAAAAGCGGTCAAAGTTCAGAAGGTCGCCGTGAGGTTTCTTCACCAGTCGAAAGGTGTTGAGGTTTTACTTTGTGGCGAAGTCAGTAGCGAGTTAGAGTGATAATCTCTGAGTCATCAGTCAAACGTCTGCTCCAGCCGAAAAGAAATTATGTGCTCGTGTATCTAAGAAAGTTTCACCATACGCGTGTATTTGAATATTTGCTCAGGTTAATAAATGGTTAAAATTTTAGTGCAATGTTGTTATCAATTTTGTAGGGTATATGGGTATATTCGAGAACTCGAATTTCCCAAAACCCCAAGTATTTTCCTCGGTCCCGCGAGGTTCGAGTGAGCCGGCGTGAACAAAATTATACAAAAACATCAGTGCATAAAAACTCTTTCTTTCTTTTCTTATTTCTTTCTTTCCTTCCCTCCTTGACTTTCTCCATCCCAAGTTAGATCTTCAATGGGGTTGCAGTATTTTTGTTATCGGTTCGGTAAGAACTGGCCCAATAGACGGATGGTTTTAAGAGAAATAAAAACAATGCTGCTCGTCCTAAAGGTCTAATCTAATTACTTTTGATAACTTTTGATAACAATGTTGGCCATGAGGCCTTTACCAAATCCAAATGTCGTGAAAATTGGTCGGTTTCTCCTTTCCCCTTCATGGTCTTCTCTTTCACGGCTGGGCACAATGGCCACGGAAATTCTTGTTTTGTTTGTAAGATGTCGGCAAGCGCAACTGATTATTGATCAAATTTGATGACAATTTTTTGTTAAAAATCCAGTTACATTTAGGTATGTCCTACAGTGCAGAACTGACCATCGAACATACGACCAGCAGTCAACTGACAACATGTAATAATTATAAAAAAAAATAAAATAAATAAGCGAAACAACAACCGACAGATGTCTAGTGTACAACGCCAGAAGACACGCACATTGGATTACATCGAGCTCAGATAATTTTTAGGCTGGACCAAAGATGGATTTTATGTTGAAATACATCTTTGACTTCACACGATGTCATATTTATCCAACATGCCTGTGCGGGCCATATCTTTGAAAGGAAAAATCAGATTGACATCAGACTTGGTAGGTATTGAACTGGAAAGATGTATCAACTTCCCCAGTGCCGGACACTCGATTAACTGAAATAGCGTCATCGCCTTTACTAATTTACTGGATGCACGTTAAAAGCTTGAGTATGTGTTACTTCATGTAATAACATCACATCGTTTTTGGAATGCATCACTTAAAACAGGTCCGATAAACGTTGAGCCTTACGGCTTACTCCACAGTCGAATTAATTGATAATGCTGATGATGATAAGAATAATTAAAATAATAACAATTATAATAATAAATAATAATATTTGGCAATCCGTTGGATATTGGTGGAATTGCAGAAGTTTTCACGGGGCTGCTTTACTTTTTCTGGCTTCAGGGGGTCGATGCCTTACGGAATGTTTGTTCAAAGAAAACGCAAATTGCAGATTTTGCCAAGATTTCTCATGTTACAACCAAGTAAATATGTCGACTGGGTGCAATGTGCACGGACATTCTTATAGGTAACATGTATTTACTCTCAGTTGCAGTTTGAAAAGCCGTTGATGAGAGCTGCCGAAACAAAAGATGAGTTCTGACAACGAGGGAAAAACATACCGTCACGAAGACGAGAAATATCTGCTGGAAGACCTTTCCAAACAGCTTGATGAATTGATGGAGAAGGTACAGCAAAAGATACTGCGGGCTTGCATGCTTCATGTTGAGTTAGTCACGGCCGTTGAGCCGCAAGTTATGGAGAATCTACACAAAGCTGTGACGTGTTGTGGTAACTGTAGCAACAGCAACTCGGCTAGCATCGATGAAGCTGGAACCATTTGAAAATAAAGTAAAAAAAAAACTCTAATGATGAATTCTGTGACTGCAATCGGTTTCGAAGATGGGAATGAGTAAACCTCTACAGTCAGTGGATGGGAAAGCTTCTTGATAGAGTAAAACAGGCTTCAGAAAAGCAGACACACTTAATTTCTCCTCGTTACAGTTTGTTACTGTCAAGAACTTATCAGTTGATGATCTGTTTGACAAGTTTAACAACACTCGTCAGTAACTTGTCAGAAGCTTGTCATAAAGTTGTCAGTAAGTTGTAGACTGTTGCGTCACTATGACGTCACTACTGAAAACACTCGGACACTCTTTGGTTCCACTATGTTTAATATGATTAAATCTGATGGTGTAACTTCAAAATCGCAGCATCGCGTGCAAAAGTAAACCACCATCTGCAATATAGAAAACCTGACGAAATTGTAAACCTTGTCAGAAAGATGTCATAAACTTGTCAGAAACTTGTCACCAACTCGTTAAACGGAGAGGTTTTGATATGAAACGACTGACTTGCAAATTTCAGGCCTTTCAGTTATTCCGCCACAAAAACGCAATCTGTTGAAGACGCCAACCTCAATCTGTTGGGGGACCTACTTCAGTTGTTGATATTAGCAATTAAATTAATGATATCAGTTACTGAATAAGTGAATATCGGATTTTTTTAAATGATAAATTAAAACATGTTGCCATGAATAATCAGTTGCTGAGGGTATTTACAGGCCTGTAATTCAGGATATCAATAAATCATTTCTTGACTGCATCAAAACTGTTGATGAAAAAATTCTGTTGTTAATATTAGATATAAAAATTTAGTCCGGCAACTGTGTTTCTTTCACTCTGCGTCCGGTGTCGGTTAGTTACTTGGTGATGTAGATAATACATATGTGGGTACTTGTTTTGGCGATCCACCAAAAACTGACCACATGGTGCCATTTTTAAATATATGGAAGTAATTATTTGGCACAGTTTTTCTCAAATTACTTTAAAATTTTGTTTTCCTTGCATAAAAATATTAGCAATTCGTAAATATAGACGAAATTACTTTTTGCGATCTGCCGAAACATCAAAATATTGCCAAACTTTTGAATTTTACAAATAGCTGTAAATGAGATTTGCTTTTACCAACTCTAACCAAATACACCCACCCCTAGGCTGTCCAAACCAGCATGGCTCAGTGTAATATAAGGACCTCAATGCACTCGGACTACGGGTATCGGTTTCCTTTTTACCGGGTAGCGCAATCAGCACCCGTATTCCGGTTCCTTGAGCGGTGAGGCGAGAAGGCCGCACGCTCCTCGTGATCTGGATCGGCCCCTGCTATACTTCTCACTGCTAGGAATGGGGTGGGGAGGGAGGGGGGGGGGGGAGGAGGATGGTTGTCTGTCCCGACTTTTCTCGCTGTTTCATGGTGCCCTGGATGGCGTTGACGTGTGATCTTAGCTGCGGCCGTTTCCCCCTCCCCCTCCCCCCTTCGATCTCGCGGTACATTGCGGTCAGGCGTGCGGCGTTGTTGTAGATGCCGTGTTATCGGATGATCGCACACTTGGCATATATAGGTTCCTCTTAGTCAGGGACGAGGTTGCCTGGTTGGGTGTTGTTGCCCTGTCGTGTTCTTACCGCGTTTTATATTTATCAATTGTTTCTGATATGAAATGAGATCACCGAAGGCGCGACGGAAAATTTTACGATAAATTTCTCCTCTAAAGGACTAGATCGGATCCGAAAATTTCGACTGAACAAAAAAAAAATCGATCGGTCGGCCGAGTGTACAAAGTTCAAATAAATCACCCGAAAGGGAGAAAAAGAACGGAAAATGGTCTTTCAGAGGAGGCGTTTATCTTTATTGCCTTTGGCGCATGCATTTTTATACCAAAAACACTTCAAATGCTTCCATATAACAACAAAAATTTATAATGCAAATGATATCCGACATAAAACCATGTTTTGACAATAAGGAAGAAGAAGTTTGGACATTGCTGGCTGGGTCTAATTTTGTGGACAAAAAATAGGATTTTAATTAAAAAAATTCGATGAGAAACAAGACTATTTTCTTCCTGTTCACGGACGAGATAAAGAATAGTGCCTTTAGAGTCGTACTATAGGAGAAAGGGTAAGGCTTTCGATTTTTATTCCTGTGATCTAAAAATAAAGTGGTTGTGTTCTCTGCAGTTTATATCCCCATATTTAACATTTTGCGATTGTTTCTTTGGCGCTCGCACTTATATTTAACAAGAAACTCAGAATAGCATCACACAAATGGGTCATATTAAAACGCTATGTGATACAAAGATTTTTTATTAAACTATTAAAAACGAAACGAGAATTTAGCAGATGCCGAGCTAATCCAAATGAAACTTGGCCAAAAAAAAAAAAAAATCACTTTCTTCCTTGTAGTAGAATTTTAAAAAGCGCATCAGCCTAAGCTGCAAGCTGCAGTTTAAACGAAATCAACAAACTTCATTTATTCATCAAATCAGAGAAAGGATTGTTCATTTATTTAATGAAACTTTTGCCAAGTTTACTGATGGCAAGCGTATTTTTGTAATTCTTTTTGCTACATAGATACGCTCCCTTTTAGAAGGAAAAGTGTTTTGCTGTAATTAATAACACATCTAAAAAACACAAAAGTGTTTCCATAATTACACGTGAGGATTTTCAGTCCCCATAGTTCATTGAATTCGTACGATTCGGTAAGGTCTTTCCCTATGATTTACTTTTATTTTCCCGCCATAACCTTGTCACGCGAACTGCTCCGAGTCGGTTGGGGTTAGGACGACCAAATTTGGCAGAGGTATACTAAAGCATGTCTAGATTGCCCATCCTATTTTGAAACAAAAAATCCGTTAACATTTCATGTGCAAAAACTAGAACCTTATTTCGCTGGTGAAATGTTAAACACTTGACAAAAATTAAATGGAAAAATACTTCCTTCAATGGGTTATTTCTTGCATAATAAATTGCAAACAACACAGCTTGAATACGTCTTATAAGTCGAGTACTGTTTGGTTTTTTGTTGGCTTAAGGTTTTATTGACTGAGCAGGCTATACGTAGTGTTATCTATTTACGAAACAGGAGGAAATATAACCTTTGCCCTTCAACACTTGTGAGAAGTTAACTCCGCTAACCTGCAATCTCTCTTATATTTTCTGCGAAAAAAAGCAATAACATGAATCCGACCGAAAAGAGGCTTCTTTCTGTTGACAGTCTGTTTTACCCTAAAAACTGAAACACGCACATCATACACACATGCATACACACATGCACACACACACACACTTACATACATGCACACACACAATACATACATGCATATATACATAAATGCCAAAGCAATTTTTAAGGAATCTTCTAAACCAAACGAAATTGTCGTTGCCATTAATTTTAATGATTCAAACGAATCCGGGACAAAATGACTCCGCCCAAAATGACTCCGCCCAAAATGCCTCCAAAAACTGCAAGGGGGGACAAAATGACTCCGCCCAAAATGCCCCGAAATATTATTTCGAATTTTTTTTAACTATTTCTGGCAAAGTGCATTCTTACCTATCGATGAAGTGGTGCTTGGCTTCGAACATTTACGTGCCACTGCACCAGAAGGTTGTGAGCTACTTCTGGACTACTTCGCCAAGACTTACGTTATTGGCAGCTACCGCAGGGCCCGAACTGCCGGGGATGGCGCCATACGAGTGCGCATGCGCAGAACTCCCCCACGATTCCCACCAGAGGTTTGGAATGTTCACGACGCGACCATCAAGGATGCCAGTGAACTTGGAAAACCAAGAACTCCAGGGTTGATTTGCCAGCGAGTTAAGAGACACTGTGATTTTTAACTGAGTTGATGAGTAAAGTGAGCCACTGAGTGAGTGAGTTAGAGACACTGTGATTGCTAACTGAGTTGATTAGCTAAATGCGCCAGTGAACTTGGAGAAACAAGAACTCTGATTATCAGTTTTGATAAAATGTGAATTAACAAGAGTTGTCTTTTTCATTTATTAAAATAAACCATTCTTCCCTTCACTTTGAAAAAATAAGATTTCGAGGTATTTTGGGCGGAGTCATTTTGTCCCCCCTTGCAGTTTTTGGAGGCATTTTGGGCGGAGTCATTTTGGGCGGAGTCATTTTGGGCGGATACCGATTCAAACAGCAATTTATTTTCAAGAGTGTGGCGAAATTTTCTTTCTAAACTGGGTGTAGGAATTTATGGACAGTTCATTATATGGTAGGAGGAAGTAATTCGGCTTATAGATATTTTGCTAGAAATAATTGACATGCACACCACTCATAAGAAGTGTTGATCCTTGAGTGCAATCAAAAGTATGAGATCTATTAGTGTAGAAATAATCGATCAAAAGAAACCAAACAATGTCATGGATCGACCACGACTCATCAGCCATTCTGTAACGACAGCCACGGAGTCGTACCACTCTGTTCTCTGACCGTCCGCGAGATAAGTCGCTAACGCTATCGCTAACGGTTCAGGATACACACGTGTCACAAAGAGGACTGGATGTTTCAAAAAATATTTTGACCCCAGTTTGACCTTCACCTCTGAGGTCAATATAAAAAATTGGGGTTTCAGCATGACCTTATTGTTTGAAGCTCCTACGGCAAATTGTCAAGGAGTTTTCTTGAAACCGTCTTTGAATAACAAGAAAACTTTGACCTCAATTTTACCTTCCCAGTGACTATCAAGGTAAAACAATTTGGCGGATTCGACGAGATCCTATCACCCTCTATGAGTGTGCCGAACTTCGTTTTCCTACATCAGATAGTGGAAAAGTTTTCTGAAAAGTTGCGGAAGAAACTTTCAATATAACTGCTTTTATTTAAGTTCCCTGCAAATTTTGCTGGTCTAGCAGCTTCAATATTCACTTTACTTTTTAATAATTGTCCACCAGAAAATTGAATAAATAAATATGTCTTGCAAATAAACAACTGTGTCAGGATGGAGAAGGAATCACTATTATCAGATCTACATGGTCTCATTGATATTTAATCACTAATCGCCTGTTTAAAAATGCTTTGAAAGACAGCGTCGAGTGCTGTTAAACATATCATCCGCTATTAAATTCAAACGTAAAAAATAAAACCTAGAAAACACAATACAATGTTTCAGGAAGCCACTTGTACGTATTTTGTTGTCTGGCATGTCAAGGTCTTCACTATCTATTGATTATTGACTTGTCAGCAACTTGGTTAGGATATAAAGAGCTAACAAAGTTGACAAAGAGAAAATGAAAAACTTTACTTAAACATTTTATATGTAGACTTTTATATGATTTGCTGAGGGTGAAATATGTATGAAGTCATTCGGAAGTCATCTTCTACCGATTTTAGCATTGTTGTTTGTGTAACAAATATTAGATCAATGACAGTTGGGCCGTCGCTCCATTACGTTTTGAAGCAGTCGAATAATATATTTCTGCCAAGCCACAAAGGTAAGAAAGGTATTTTAATTAATAGCGATAACGGCTTTTCTATTAAACGTTCAGAAGGCACGTTTTCTAGGAAAGGGAGTTCAGTTGAGGTTGGTGGGGGGGGGGGGGGGGGATTGGTTTAAACACTGCGCATTCGTAGGGTGGAAATGGATTACAAGGTTTGGATATCAGCAACACGTTTTAAAAATACCGAATTGAGATAGGATAAAAGTGAGCTGATTTTAAGCGGTAGGAATGGGTTAGGGTTAGGTTCGAGTTGTAGGTTGTTGTTGTTGTTTTTTATTTATAGTCCACGTCTCGTTACACTTTTGCTGAGTTGCTGATGTTGAGTTGCGAATAAGAGAATACATTGTATTTGCTAATTATTGACCAGTACCGGTAAGAAATTCTTGGCCTTAATCTCAACATATTCGTAACAGTCGTTAAAACTTCATGTGTAATTGAAATAAGCCAATTTCTGTTTTGTTTTAATTACAAACAACTATAATATCTATCGACTTCTGTGTTCTGGTCAACATTGAAAAGCTCATGACTGCGGAACCGCCCAATCGTATTGCCGCATTTACCCAAGTCATATGATAATAACTGGCTTTGGTGATTCGCAAACGATCATGAATTCTGTTGCCAATCTTGATTACATTGAATCACTGCCTTCTAATTTTTCGAGGAGAAAATAACCTTGTTTTTCAACTCAAGGCCGGATCACTAAAATCGCAAATAAAAAAGTGACCCTATTGTGTAAAAAAATCAGTTCAGGGGCATAAAATTTTGAAGTAAAATTTTTCACCCCGATGATGTTTGAGAGGAAAAATTATTCTTAATTTTTCGGTGCTTGCGTTGCCACATCTAAAACACTGCAATCTATAAATGGATTATATAAGTCTAATGCTGGGGGTGGGGTGGGGTCGGGGCACTCATGTACCAAATGGTTGCTATGCGTGTCATTAATTTTTTTTAAACAACCCCTAAACGCAGCGTCCCCGCAAACAACCGACGTCTTTTTTGGTTGAAAAAAGGTTGTATTTTGGTCGCGACGTTTTCACAACCATATTCTGACCTATTACCCTAAAACCCGACTTTATTCCGACGTCGAGGCGACGTCAGTTTTCTGACATCATTCCGACGTTGCAAAAACGACCAAAAAGCGACAAACATTATTATCGCTCACCGGAAATGGAAGTCATTTTGAAAAAGAGGAAGAAAAAACGTAATTTTTACATGAAAATTTTAGAATTTTGATGGCGCGTCGGTATTTTTCTTCCTAGATTGTAAAAATTTACATGAAAAATGCTTTCGTATGTATTTCACAACAGCAGTTGAATAAATAATTATATATTAATTATATAACTCTAGTCAGTTTCAGGTCGGAATCCGACGTCGGTTCCAATTTCATATACAACCTTAAATCGACTTAATTCCGACGTCGGATTTAGGTCGGAACCCGACGTCATTCTGTCGTTGAAAATCCGACGTCGGTTCCATTTCATATACAACCAAAACCTGCACGTCAGTCCGACGTCTCAAACGTCGGGTCACGACGTCGATCCGACGTCATTCTGACGTCATAATGTTTGCTGGGGTGCTGATTTTGAAACTGTACCCTCTTTTTAACCAAACGCGGAGTGTAATTTCGAAATAACCCCCTTTAGTGGGGAGTGCTGAATGAAAATTACCCTGTCCTCTTTTTAACAAAATTGACCCCCCCCCCACCTCCCCCCATCCCCCGGGATTTTTTCACACCCATGGTAACACTTATAATACCGAGTGGCCTAGAGGTCTTATGCCATATGACGTTTTGCAAAACCATTACACAACATTTTGCGGAGGAAAGCGAACAAGGAATTTTGGCCAATGCGGGGTCATCGAAACTTTCGAAATTTTCGCTTCAGCCGGATCTGATTTTGTTCGAGAAAAAAATAAACATGTTGTCCGCCGGGTGAGATTTTTGATAAATTTTGTGATGAGACGCAAAAATATTTTTCTTGCTGGTCTTAACAGGTTTTTAAAAGGTTAAGTGGAATGTTCTTATGTCCACAAATCTATTTTTACATGATCTAAAAATGACGTGAGGGTCGATTCCATGTAAACCGTTCCCCAGATCTATCGTGTGTATATACACGGATAAGAGGTGCCTAGACAGTGTTTGCAACAGGTTTTAAAAGTCGCAATCCTACATTCAATTTTTCAAATGATTACAAAATATGTGCGCTGGCAATGCGAACCCCGCTATAATCAACGCTGCAAGAATCAAATTTCTCTCCCCCTTTTTTTATTCTGCAGGGAATTGAAAATGGCGACATTAGAGGGACACTTTTCGGAAGAAGTTTCTGATCCGTACCTCATCTCGGCCGCTGTGGATGTGGGCACAAGCGCCAGCTGCTATGCTTTTTGTTACAGAACACAGGAAAAATGTGACATTCGAATGAACAAAAATTGGGCTGAACAGGTATTTTCTTCGGCTCAGATTTACCATATTTTTTCCTTTATTCTGTTGTAAGAGTGGCAGTATTGTGGAGTTTTAAATTGTACTATTATAATATGAGCATTATCAGTTGTCTGGTACCCGAACTCAAGGATTCTTTGGCTGAAAAGAAGTCACAGTAATATAGGTTAGAGATTCGAACTCCTGTTACAATGATTTCAAAACATTTCACCAGAAGAGTCATCTCGAGGTGTAACAACGAATGTACAACTTTTTGCCGGGCGACAGATAACCGAGCGACAGATAACCGAGCGATATTAAGCCAAAAATGGCATTTACAGCAATTTGTCGATATTTATAATTGTGGGTGACACATTTTTATTGGGTTCATCAAATATGGGTGATACCTTTTTTAATGGATTCGTCAATTGTGGTGATACCTTTTTTAACTGATTGGTCGAATACAAAAAATTAAATAATCTCTTTTTACACACGAATAACCCTAAAATAATACCAGTGCAATATCGTGGATCAGAATGGCGTTTCGAGTTTTTCTAAGAGTGCAGTACTTCAAAATAAGTATTTTGAGATAGATAAATTAATGTATTAAATTAGTTGCTTCTGATGTCAAAGGGCATGATTAAATTAGAGAAAACCACGATTAAAACATTTTGATCGCACTTTTCCTATGCAAGGAAGAATGTCACGTGACCTGAGTTGTGACCTTCCATTTCATCGACATGTCTATGTGACTTCTCGAAATAATAATAGTAATAATAATAATAATAATAATAATAATAATAATAATAATAATAATAATAAAATAAGAACCAATACGGTACGGCGTTTCTTCTGTACCTGTAAAACCGCCAGTCATAGGCCAGATTTCAACTTGTTTTGCCGCCACCACCCTCTACACACTGTCACGTAAGTGACTTTGCGACCTTTGCCGTAAACTTAAGATTTAAAGTCATAAGTTATACGGTTTATGTGGCCGCAACCGTAAGCATCAAACCCACCTGGCCTTATTTTAAAGATGTTGTGCGTGTGCGTATTGACGGATAATTACCGCCAACAGTAGTTTTCCAAGTGGGTTACTCCGATTATAAGCGAATGTGGTCATTTTTCTACACAGGATAACTTTGAAAGCTACAAGACCCCAACAGCAGTACTAACGGAACCCGGACCAAAAGGGAAGTTTTTGGCTTTTGGATATAAAGCTGTGCGTGAATACAATAAATTAACAGAGGATGGACAAACCACAACAAAAAATCTGTATCACGACTTCAAAATGCTTTTATACACTGAAAAGGTTGGTAAACCCTTTACTGATTGCAATTTAAAAGTTTAAATTTTTCATGATTAAGACATTCTTTCTCGAGCAACAGGCTTCCGTACGAAACGCCCGTACAAACGCAAAATAACACATAATGAATGTTCTAAGATCTCGTTAGATTGCTAATCTTGTCAGATTGCTGAGTACGCTTTAGTATGCATTAATGTAAACATTTTCCAGTGAGAACCTAAGCATTCAACGAAATATTTCAAATCCACTTTTTTTTACTGAAAATCGAATGGCTAAAACAAGAAAATCATTGCCTGGGATGCCTAAGGTTTTCAGAAAATTTAAAAACCAAGTTTTGCCTTAAATTTGGGTGATAACTAGGAATTATGGAGCGTAAATCGCAATGTGCAAGGAGAATAACAGAACAGCTGTCTGTGAGCTTATTGTCGTTGTAAAACAGCTGGCCTGTGATGAGATCTGTTTGTTATTATAAACAAAGAGCGGATGGATATTTAACACTTGACAAGTCTTTGGCTTGGTCAAGGCTTATATGAATTTGTGCGGGCAGCCGTTCGGCTATTTATTTTTCTTGGTGTCAAAAATTCATTTTCCTGTCTCAGCTTCTTCTCTGACACTACACGCTAGGACCACAAAACTTTGCACTTATGTAGAACTTGATCTGAGGGTGCACATCCCGCCTTTTTTCGTCTACGATTTTGTTTTCGTGCTAAAACGCCAAACACAGTTGATTTTATAATAAATAAAAACAGCGCATTTACAAGCAAAGTAACGGTTGAGCAAAACGGCGGAGCTTATGGGCGTTACGCGTCTTCGGCCTGTATAGAGAAAAAGTGCTAGTCCGTTCAATCAATAAAGCCGTTGAGCCAACATAACCTAGCAGATGAACCTTATAAACCGCATACGTCCTGCACCATAAGCTCTCTGCTTAGTTGTATATCAGACTGTGCGGCTTGAAACTTCATGCTGTTCAAGAAATAATAAGTTGTTCAAAAAAATGTTTTTGACTTTTAATGTTTGTCAAGTTTTGAAGATTTCGGTTGTGAAATGCGGTTCTAGTTTTATAATTTAATTTTCAACAAGCTTACACCTTTGGTGTTTACTTTAGTATTAAGTCCTACATGCAAACTTCGTTTGCAAGTGGTATAATTTTGTAGTTTTTCTGGAAGTTTCTGCTGTTTTTTTTCCTTTTTCTTTGCGGTCAAGTTATTTTTTCTATAAAATGGTTTCCAGAAAAATCCTCCCAGCGTTTGAGTCAGCGGAGCCTCATATTTGTTACACTTAAAGACAATCATCAGATTTTTTTAACTTGACCTCAAAGGTCAAGGTTAAAGTGAGGTCAAATTATTTTTCAAAACGCTTATTAATCACAAAAAAGTGGCTAGAAAAAGTGCTCAAATCACAGTTTGAATCTATAAAAACTCAGTAGGCGGTAACTTGAATCTTGGTCTTGAGGGCCAAGCTGAAAGGTCACGTGACCTCGTGGTGCACAGTTAAAGGCAGGCCGACTTATCTCGAAAACGGTTAGAGCGATTTTGAGCTGATTTTCGACCCTAACCGTCTTCACATCTTCGAGGTCACCGTCACGGTCAAAAACCGTAAGTTGACTATTATGTCGAAAACGGTTAGAAAGAGAAAGAGAGAGAGAGAGAGAGAGAGAGAGAGAGAGAGAGAGAGAGAGAGAGAGAGAGAGAGAGAGAGAGAGAGAGAGAGAGAGAGAGAGAGAGAGAGCGATTTTGAGCGAAGGAATGGCTTCCCTCTCCCAATATGCGATTAATTTGAGGTAACAATATCAGACGTAAATACATCGAATTAGATGAAAATTGAGGACATGCAGACATAATCTGAGACTAACTTAAGTCGGTATGAGCCCATGGCCACCCATCCAAGTACTAACCGGGCTCAACCTAACTTTGGTTCAACCGGGCGCTTTAGCTAGTGCACTAACTAGTCTAGTTGGTACTACCCCCCGAAAAAACAGAAAAGTAAATAAATAATACACGTATTTGTAGTTTGTCCACTGATCCGAAAAGCCCTAACGCCGGCAATTGTCGGAAAAGCCTTTATATAATTTTGGTACTATACCCCTGACACTTTTGCCCCCCCCCCCCCCAAGACCTAATGAAGCTAAAATCAAACACTTCTACATTTATTAATTGCAATCCACAACTATCCATAAAAGAATAATAAAGTAAGAGTCAATAACCTTAATCTAATTCTGTTACACAATTGGAAATATTGTCAAGTCTTTCAATAAGAGTCAGATAATCCATCAAAGTGTAACACCGATGTTCAGGTATTCAAGCGCCGGGTCGATCCAATGTCAGCTTTTAGTCATTTGTGGTGAAAAATCACGTGTTTATCCATATAAATGGATTATTGCTCGTACAAATGTAGAAGCTGTTAAGTTGGACGGTGACAATAACCAGCCGCTGCTCCCCTACAACTGGGTCATACGCCGGCGGCACGTACGCCAGGATTCAGGGTCTGCCGGGGATACCTCGAAGGAGCACCAAGCAGTTCGAAAATATTATTTTGAGAACTGGAGTTTTACATCATTGTTCAGGAACCTCCAGTTCTACCAGGTTACGGGTAAGAAAAAATATGGATGGCCATTTTAAAGCGTCGGTTCGATCCAGCTACACAGGTACACTATTTGTGCGAAGAAATACCCGTTTTGATTCGATAAAAATGTGAATATATGTAATGCAATATACTCTTCAGCGACTCAGTGTCACGCAGACTATGGTTAGCTCTACCAGTGGTACTAAGAGGCCTTTGATTGACGTGTTCAGCATGACGTTAGCATTCCTGAAGGAACATATGCTGAGTGCAATAGCCGAGCAAGCATCGTAAGTGTCAGTCATAAATCCAAGATCGTTATGTTGGAGGCATATTTACATTTCGTCCTTGCACTCTTTCATTACGAAAATAAACTGGAAATGCGAATCAATTTCCTACTTTTAAGTTTCTCTCGTGACATCAACATGGAAAATTGAATTCATTTTCCCTCTCACTTTGACCAGCATTTTCCCACTGTGCCTAGAATAGAGATGATGCATTTACATGTAGTTATCTTGACACGTGACGTCATTTACCCTTTGCTTCTCCGCAGCGAATGATTCCATATCCGAAAGTATCCCGCAGGATATCAAACACGGAAGCCATTTTTAAACCCGCTTTTTTAGAAACCTTGTCCTCTTTAACATCAACACAAGCCTTATCTATGAAGGATCACACCGACGCACAATGGTCATAGAAATTAAGCAGAGAAATCAATTTTCTTGATCTGCACTGACCCCGGATGTTGTCTAGACCATGGCTGAATGCAAAAAGGAGTGAGAGAAGTGATGGGAAAATAAAATACTTCACTTGATTTACCCATGACTCTATAAAATGTATAAAACATGAAAAGTGAAAGAAACGTTTTCGTTTCATTGTTAAAAGGCGCTTTTTTCCGTCTATCTACATATTTGGTTGGTTTGTATGACAATTTAAAGTCTAAATATTTGCGTGCAGTGATGCAAGTGTGTACTAGCGACTCTAGTTATTTAAGAAACGGCTTAATTCATTATTTTGTTTAAATGAGTGCGGGAGCATCTGGTTGTCACACATGAGCCGACTAAGTAGACATTATTAAGTCTGTATGTTTTTTAGAATGAGTTCTACTACTTTTCATTTCTTTATTTTTTGTTCATAAATTCATTTTACAGAAAGCCTAAGGATTCTGAAATAAGATGGGCCTTGACTGTTCCTTCTATATGGAGCGATCAAGCGAAACAATTTATGCGTGTGGCAGCTTTCAAAGTGAGTGTAACAAGTGCCTTTTCCTTAGGCTCATTCAAAAGTCATGGGTGTCGGGGTGTGCAACCTAACGTGATAGAGTATGCTTAGCGGAAGTCTAGGAAAATTGCCTACTGGACAACTGCCTACCAAATAACTGCCTACCGGACAATTTCCTACTGGATAACTGCCTACTTAGAACAATTGCCTACCGGGACTATTGTCTACTTTTCAAATGATTTTTTTTATTTCCAGCATGTTTCTAACATGTTAAAAAATCTTTCTCAATTCGTAAAATTTTTATTGACAATAGCCACATCTTGACAGATATATCGCGTGTCAAAAACTTGCCACGTGTAATATTTTACTAATCTACAGTTCAATGAGAACTTTCAGTCTCACATCCGTATATTGTGCGAAATACAACGCAAATAATCGAAAATATGTCTGTTCTCATAGTCAGCAATAACTGTTGAAATCCTGCGAAATCCTGCTCCTGTGTAGCAGTTTTGGTTTTCCTCTTTCAGGTGTGATGTATTCCATTTTGAAAGATGCATATTTCAACCAAACAGGGTTTTATACATATTTTTAGTGGCTAATTGCATTTTGTTTAAGTCCAACTATTCAGGACGAAATATGGCCTTTTCAAAATGGCAATCCATCCCAAACCTGTGAATCGCAATTCACTCTACATCGTAGAAAACGAACAATTGCAATAAACGGTTTACTGATATAACACCAAAAAACTTGAAAGAACAATGCAGTTCAGCACACATCATAGCAAATAAGTAATAGCAATTGATTAATTCAACATGGACCTGAATAGACATAGCGCACATCATAGCAAACAACTATTGCAATTGATTAATTCGGGTCTAAGACAATTCCCCCCAGACAACTCCCCCCCACCCCCGACAATTCCCCCCCCCGAACAATTCCCCCCGTAGGAAAATTCCCCCCGATGACTATGCCCCCCCCCCCTAATTTTTTTTATATTTTATTTTACTTTGAATGCCAAAGTCTTTATTTTTAAGATACCTTAAAATCAAAAATGCAAAATTTTTCTGTCTGGAACGAAAGTTTTTTTCTGTCATTTAAAACCTGATGTTGTGGGCAATTCCACGCAAATAGTCAACAGTATGTCGGTTTCCGAAGTCGCGGACTGTTTGACGAATGCGCCGCGCAGAGTCGGCGTACTAGCGAATTGGTGGCTCGGGCAAGCGGCCACCCATAATTTGACCAGATGCACCGCGAACATTAGGGCGGATTCGACCGATGTAACATGTAAAAAAACCGTTTTTGCTGCCACTGAGGGGGCCAACTTAAAAGTCATTGGTTTGGATAAGGCATGTAAATTGCAATTGCGACAATGTTGAAAGGACAATTGCACGGTCTCCAATTGGAAGATACAAGGGCAATAATTTGCAAAAAAAAAAAAAAAAAAAAAAAAAAAAAAAAAAAAGAGAGAGAGAGAGAGAGAGAGAGAGAGAAATACAAAGAAAAGAAAAACGAAAAAAAAAATGAATTGGGGGGGATTGTCCCACGGGGGGAATTGTTGGGGGGGGGATTGTCGGGGTGAATTGACTGGGGGGGGGAATTGTCTGGGGGAAATATGTCCTGTTCCCGATTAATTCATCACCGACAAGAAAAGACTATTGATGTTACCAAAAAGAACTCAAAAGAGAATTGATTAATTCAACATTGACCTGGATTAGACAATTGATGTCTCGAAAAAATTATTTGAAAAGTAGGCAATTTTTCTAAGTAGCCAGTTGTCCAGTGGGCAATTGCTCGGTAGGAAGTGATCCGGTAGGCAATTGTCTAGTAGGCAATTTTTCTGTTCCCCTTAACGGAAGGAAACATGGACGAGCTTTGTCCAGAACTGGCGAAACTATTGGAATCCGTTACTCTATAACCTGTTTAGATGTAATGGGTATATGGTAATAGCCGGTGCAAAGACAAATATTTACGTAAAATTATCGTTTTGCGAATAGTAAATTTGCCGTAATCTAGATTGATTGTAGTGCACTGGTGGATGAAACCCCTTTCTTTTTCACAGATTTAAAATGGCGCAAAAACTAACCCCATGCAAAACAGCCAATTGAAAAATAAATGAGAATTAATATTTCCATACACACTCTAATAGAAGATTGTATGCGTTAGGCGGGCCTACCTAAAAATGAAATTGACAGCTGTTGTTTAAAATCAAATCTAATATAAAATTATATGCATTAGGCGGGCTTGATCTCGCGAGAGCAGTCCCCACAGCTACTGATCGTGTTCGAGCCATCGGCCGCAGCACTACAGTGCAGGAAACATGAAGCGAATCACTTTATGGGTGGTCCCGAAGCTTACGAGAATCACGCCCTGGGCTTCCCCATAGGCATGAAGTATATAGTTGTCGACGCTGGGGGTAAGAAACGCAGATAATCTTTAAACAACTGTACTATTAATAGACACCGCGCAAACACGCGCAGAAACGTCTAAAGGTCTTGATGAAGAAACTTCTTAAATCCCGACGGTTTGAGAATATTATAGGAACAAAATGAGTCAAAATAAGTTTTAGAAGTTAAAAGTTTCATTTCCTCAAAAGAAATAGAATAACTGCGCGGTAGACTTGTGGTTTCGGAAAAAGAGAGTTGCAATTCTAAAATGAAATTCTTCATTAAGACATGGGAGTGTGTTGTGGGAGAACACGATTGGTTTAAGTCCACATTTTTGGAATAGTTTAATGGAGCTGTAGTAAAATGCAGAGTCTCTTATCTTCACATGGGGTTTATTAAACAGGTGGAACGGTTGATTTTACGGCCCAAGAAACTTTAGCAGAGGATAAGGTGACAGAATTAATGGTGTCAAACGGAGGAGATTGGGGAGGGCGTGAAGTAGACAAGGAATTCATCACTCTCCTCAAAGAAGTGCTTGGCACTACTTTTATTGAGAGATTCATGCGCGAATGCCCTCTGCAGTGGTATGGATTTATGTCATCATTTGAACAAGCCAAGAGAAATATAAACGAAGAAGGCATCGGACTGAACATTTTGTTACCGGCTATTTTGGAACGAATGTACATTCGATGGGAAAAACAGGATCTTAGCGAAAAAGTAAACTCGTTTAAAGTGTCGAAGGGAATTTCTGAATCAAACGGATACCTTAGGATCGACCAAGGATGTACACAACACCTTTTTCAACGAGTTTTACAGAAAATTTCAGATCACTTGCAAAAAGTGCTTCGCTCAACTTCTTTACAAAACACCGCTATTTCCCATATATTTCTTGTGGGAGGATTTAGCTCATGTAAACTTCTGCATGGGTTCATCAAAACAGCTGTTCGAGACATAACGATATTAACACCATACGACGCACAAGTCGCCATCGTGAAAGGTGCTTTACTATACTGTAACAAGCCAGAGACGATCGAACGCCTTGCGAAGAAAACCTACGGCGCTGCAACTCGCGTGCCATTCGACCCCACCAAGCACCCTGAAGGAAGGAAAGAAACAACAGATAAAGGCTGCTTTTGTACGGATGTATTTGTTCCGTTCTTCCAGAAAAATGAGACAATAAGAACTGGCAGAAAGGGCATAGTGTATGCAGAACCAGTGAGCAGCCAGGCAAATAGTTTAACTGTTGATTTTTACAGCCTTGACCGACAGATGAAGAAAGACGAATTGATATTTATTGACTTCGGGGAAGTGAAACGTGAGGCGTCCACTCGGGTGAATTTTTCAAGCGTGCATGACAAGAAAGAAGTTATTGTCGAGTTTAACTTCAGCGACGAAGTAGAAGTAACCGTGAAAAACGTCGAATCTGAAGAAATCCAAGATGTTAAAATCAATTTTGAATTCTCAACCCCTTCTTAAGATGTTTATATATTCAAAATTCATATTTTAAGTAATGCATTGTTGTTATTGAAACCTATTTTAGCAAAGAATATTAATGTGACGCATGCACACACGCCGTACTAAAGCATACTAAATCTTACACGATGTTAAATGCATTAGTTTGCTAATGTTTGAATGGGTACGCTTTAGTATGCATAAAAGCATCTTAGCATGCTTTTGCATACTTTTCTCCGAAATTGCACGAGCTGATGATTGTCTTGGCTTTTGTCGCTTTCCCCAAAACATGCTTTTGTATGCCTTGGTATGCCTTTATCTGCTTTTAGTCGATTTTGTCTGCATTAAACGTAAATCTGAAGTTACCATAGCAACTAACACTGAACCAATCAGGGCTCCACGGCAAAATTCAAAACTTCGCAACTTGTCAAGTCGACGTTGTGTCAATAAGTGAAAATCATAACAGGGGTTACATGCTAAATTGGGAAAATTGAAATGGATTTGCTTGCATGAATCATCAGAATCAGAATCAGGTTTATTGGAAATCATTGCAACTTTTAGGTTGAAAATTCATGGCTGTGTACATTAATCTATACTTGCTAATAACTTGCTTGAAAAAATATTCAGAAATGCTTATAAATTCATAAAGAAAGTTTGTTATAAGTTTTATTATTATCTCAAACTGATGGGTTTCATTGCATATTTCAGTTTTAGTATTGCATTCTAATTGTTAGTAGGTTATCTTAGTTTAACTTTGAAAATTAAATAAGCAGTATGGTATGAAAGAATTTTCGCATTTGCCGGTTCTTATTTGTGGTTAAGGTAGTTTGTTAGTTGATCGTAGAGTATGGTTCATATTTCGAGGTTTTGGAAGGAGACAGTAGAAAATGTTATTTGGGTCTTGCAGTTGTATAAAGAACTTCTGGCATGGTTGGAGTCTTCTTTCCTTCAGAAGTGTTGGGCTACTTTTTGTCATTGCATCTTCGTATTTTAATTCTTGGAAAACTATTTTAAGGGCCCTCTTCTGCACTTCTTCTAGTGCGACTTCTTGTTCTTTTGTGATAGCTGTACTCCATGCCTGCACCGCATACTCTAGTTTGGTGCATACTATGGCTTTGTAAAACATAGTTAGGTCGGGTTTCATTAATTTTTGCTCGTTTTAGTTGTCTCATGTAGTATAGTTTCGCTGATGAGCTTCAAATTATGTTTTGCACATGGATATCCCACTTTAAATTGCTTTGGATTGTGAGGCCAAGCAGTTTACTTGGAGTAACTTGATTAATTTCAACGTTATTTAGTTTTTTTTCGGTTTGATTGGTGTTTCCACTGGGGTTGTTGAAATAATCATCTTGTGCGTTTTAAGGGGATTCAGGTCCATACCATTATGTTCACTCCACCTGAGTATTTGGTCTGCAGTTTCTTGTAGTTTATTGTTCTATTGATTTCGGATCTGTCCACAATTTCATCAGTAGCTGTATCGTCAACGTATTTGTAGATGTCAAGGGGTGCTTCCAAGTCGTCAATATATATGATAAAACCTTCTATACTAGACAGAGCATCTTGTGGTACTGCTCCACGTAGTTTTCTAGCAACTGATAGATGTTTTTCAACTTTTGTCTTTTTATTGTTCTCTCTTCCAAGAATGAGGCGAACCAGTTACTTAATATTTGGGGAACTTCTAATATTTGTAGTTTGTCTGATAGGATATTTGTGCAATAACTCCACCAACAAGCGTGTTGTCGATATCCCTTTTTTCTTTCCATATTGTGTTTTCTTCCGTTTTTATCGGTATATTGTTTCAGTATGACATCCCGATTTTTTCGAGTTGTTTTATCAATATCGACATTAGCGATATTGGTCGGATGTCTTTTTGTTGGAGAGGTCTTTTTTGGCACCGGAGATATTATTGCAGTTTTCCATTCTTCGGGTACGTAACCTTCTTGAATTGAGCTTTTATTAGTGGTGCTATTATTGGGGCTAGGTCTCTCAAAATCCAAGAATCAATGCAATCAGGACCAGGGGCTTTGCCTAGTTTGGTCTTGGCAAGGTTATCACTGGTTTTTAACCGCTCCACTTAATTTTTGTAAAAGGTTTCTTTTAGTTTCCTGTTAAATATATGATCAAATGATTTGCGTTATGGCGTAAACGACAGGTGTGCCAAAACATTAGACAAAAGCGTATATTTCAGGATAAAAATTCACCTTATGGGAAAAACCCGCCAATATGTCATATCATCGAACAACACATGAAATGGTTCAGTTTGCTTTTGCATGCTTTTATATGTTTCAGTTTGCATTCCACAAAAGCGCGTAAGCCCAAACCAGACCACACACAATCAAATAACTTCTTATTTGTAATATTATCCAATAGAACGCAATAGTTAATTGCAATTTACCTAATGTGCTTTTAGTTACGCCCCATTTGGCCTACAACCCAGTTGGCCCACGATTTCAAATTTTACAATACCAGTTGTCCTACGATTTTATATTCCGAGTTGGTCTACAACCGACTTGTCCTACGATTTATTATTCCCAGTTAAACTGAGATTTTGCAGGTCCACGTCAAAATTTAAAATTTGAAAAGGCTTTTGAAGTTTATTATGTTTTCTTTAATTAAGGATTTCAAACGTTTCTTTTTTATTTATTTATCACGTTATTGTTTTCTTTAATTAAGGATTTCAAACGTTTCTTTTTTATTTATTTATCACTTTTGACAACACGGAATGTCAAATTATTAATTACCTTTTATCTTGGAGAACGCAGGACACATGGAAATATCATATCAAGTGGTCGTATGCTAACTGGGAGTGCAAAATTGCAGTAGACAAGTGGGAGTGCAAGATTTGAAATCATAGGCCAACTGGCAAGTTGGTCCACGGTCCAGTTGGCCTACGATCTTAAATTTTACATTCCCAGTTGTATACGATCGTATAAAATCGTGCAAGACAAAACTGTGTAGACAAAAAGTGGTTCTGCTCCTTTAATAAGAGTGCCCTCTTCGCTGTCTCCTCCAGTAGCACAGTCGTGAAACTCGGAATGATACAATGCAACACTTCTGGAACTAAAGTGACAAAATAAAAAATAATCGGATTTTTCTAATTTTTGTTTACAAAGTTTAAAGGTTTGTACAAAACAGCGTCATACCAAAGCGGAGGCACTCGGTCCAGTGTCTCCGAGTGTCCGACCACTCCCAAAAGCACAAAGACATGGATTCTTTCGACATATCATTGTGTAAATCGGCGAAGGGGACGCGCGCGAGGGCGAAAGTCACGTGAGGGACCATGAGGACTCTCGAGATTGCTGCTGCTCTGCTGATATACGAATCAGTCAGTTTAATATTATAGGGAACACAAAGTACGAAAATATCTTTTTCTTTCTGAATCCCGGTTCAACGGGTCGAGTTACGGTGGTGTCTGTGAAGACGGTGATTATGAGGCATGCGAGGTGGGGCTACCATTGTTTGATGGCAAGGAAAACGGCGGCTACTTCCTTCTGAGCTTCAACAGACCAGTTGCAGTGTAGTCAGTCGATTGCGTGCGTATTCACTGTCGAAATCTTGGGTGCCGAAAGTTTGACAGTGACACTTGCCGTAAAGCACAACCCCCGCGACCGTCTTAAACGAAAAAGAACAGGTCTACCATTTGATGATAAAATATTGTCTTAACATCCCTACCCACCAGAAACGACCAAAGGTAACTGGAAGACCAGATAAAAGTGACTGCTGCAACTTAAAATGTACAGAATATATTTTTTTTCTTCCTCTTGAGAAACTGCTATCGTAGACGACCCGTATTCAAATGGGGTTATTTGCGTAAGCATTAATCGTTTTGTGTGATTCTATAGTTTCAACGCTGTGAGCAGGGGATAAGTCTTTAACATTTTCATCACGGGCCTATTCACCTTCAAGACCTCAGTATCGAAAAATCGATATCGACGAATTTCGATACCAAAGATAAAGCCAAAGCAATAATGTCTGTGAGGTTTCAAAGCTATAACAGCGAAAATGTAGAAGTTACATTATATGGTACTGTTCTTCTTAATAGGCTCATTACTCTTATGAACAGGATAAAAATGTGGCAAAAAAAAACCTGACATTTTTAAGAATTGCCAAAAAAGTCTAGTTTTAGACAATTTTGTAACAAAATTGACAGGCCACTGGCTAAAACGGTAGAAGGAGATGCAAATTAATAACACACATGTACACATTCGTACTTATACACTGACTTTTCTTCGAAGCGATGCAACGCCTACCCTGCAGATCAATGAACAGCCTCAGAAACTGTTTATATTAACTTATGACGACTTAATTCATATATATATATATATATATATATATATATATATATATATATATATATATATATATATATATATATATATATATATATATGTTACAGTAAATCTGTGTAATCAGTAAATTCACGTAATTACTAAAAGTTTTAGGTATTACGTGAAATTACTGTCGGGGCCAGGAATTACGCGAAATTCCTAAAATCTTTAGGAATTTCATGTATTTACTGTTTCCAAGGGTGTTTTATTTCACAAGTTTCCTAAACATCAGTTAGTAAATATGCGTAATGAAAGTCGAACAAAGTTACACGATGGCAAAAATGGAGGAACACGCCCAGATGAACATAGCTTGTCATAGATTATTTCGACCATGGTGAGTCCTTTTTTATCTTGAATTGCACTTCGTGAACTCACTCACCTAAGGTGATATTTGGTGTCATTTGCCGGAGTTGGAATTACATATTGAGTCTTTTGCTTTCATCTCGAATTGCAAATGTTACAAAGCTAAGATAACTCGTGAGTCCCTTTTTTAACCCAGCCGACTTTGTTTGACTGGGTTAGTCACATCACTATAGGGGGCTTGAATGTATGTGCGTATGTTAAACTTTTTCTTTAAAATGCTACTCCTCCTACAGTTTTTACTCCAATCGTTTTAATATGACGCAGGAATGTTCCCTGGGTGGTTCACCACCTGGATATTACTTTTTTGACGATTGACGAAAAACTGACAAAATGACGGCACTTTTTGTGCCCGTTTTGACCCATTTTTAAAATGCTACTCCTACAGTTTTACACCAATCGCTTAGATGTTACGCAGGGATGTCCCCCAGGGGTTCGCCTACCAGGCTATTATTTTTTTCGCGGTTCGCCAAAAACTGCCGAAATGGCGGAATTTTGAAATTTGGAAAAACTGGAATAAATAGTAGTCTTTTTCAAATACAGTAATAAAATTTTAATCGAAAGTTTCTTGGGTGCTTTTCCGCTTGGACTTTGCTTTTTTCGCAAATGACAAAAAATGCCGAAATGGTGGGATTTTAAAGATTTTGTAAAATTGTGCAAATGTCGGTAAAAACGTGAATCGTCAAAACCCAACCTCACCAACATCCCTTTTCGGGTAGCTTCCAAATTCGAATTAAATACATTTTTCATACATCATTTTTTGGCCTAACAGTTTCAGATTTTTTCTCTCTTTGCTTGTTTGGTAACTCGGCTGGGTCATGTCCTTGCACATGCTTGCATCTTGAATTGCAATTTGTGCACTCACTCACTTGAGGTGAGATTTGGTGTCATTTGCCGGAGATGGAATTGCATATTGAGACCTTTGCTTTCATCTCGAATTGCAAATGTTACAAAGTTAAGATTACTCGCCTTTATGAATTAGGATTAATACTCGAGCTTCCTATCAATTATTGCAATTATTGTGATTTAAAACTTGAAAGGGGATTATCCACGGTATTTTACGTATCAGAACCAAAAGGTAATAGCAGATGTCACAGCAGTTTGGCATGCAAAAATAAATAACTGACCTCATATCAGCATTTGCTTTCACTAAAGACATGCATTCTGCATTTGAAACCATGGTAGAAGCGATATATTTGATCACTGCAGTGTTGATTCAAGTCTTGAGGTTTATTAAATAAAACGTTAACACATTGTTTTCGTTTAATTCACAGTTTAGTAATTTCGTGTAATTACTGACCTCCTGTTTCAGTTATTACATGAAATTCCTGCAAATTTTAGGAATTTCGCGTAATTCCTGGCCCCGACAGTAATTTCACGTAATTCCTAAAAGTTTTAGGAATTACGTGAAATTACTGATTACACAGATTTACTGTAACATATATATATATATATATATATATATATATATATATATATATATATATATATATATATATATATCAGTAACTGTCAGTATCATCACACATTTACGTTTAAACACACTTTTTGTGATACATAAACAGCCTTTCGTGGACCGTACAATGATTCACGTCTTTATCAACGATAAATAAAACTCAAGTGTTATTCGTGTTGATTCTTTATTTTTTAACCTAAGTTACACGCAAAAATACAGCGTGGAAAGCTACAAGGTCCAGACGATACAGGTTTCGTGTTCAAAAGTTAAAAAAAACAACACCAGCAATCGTTATTTGCATGGATAAAACTTTTTATTTACTTTTTTGGGGATAATGTCCAAAGTAAGATGTTAAAAATATGCATACTACTTACTCTCCATTTTTTTAAATCTGATATTGGAAGCTATTACCTACTCCGATTGTGCAAATTTGTAAGATACAATCATCATCAAGGAACGTATTTGTCCTGATGTAATTTTTGTTGTCATTTTTTAATTGTAGTTTTTTCGGACCAATTTAGCTCACCCTTTTTTCAATTTTCGTGAAATCGTATGGCTAAAGATGTGATACTTTGCTTCGCCTAATGCTTGAGCGCCAGGATTTTATTTGCTATTTGCTATAGACATTCCTTGGATATGTTTGGCTATGTGTAATATAAAATACAGCTCGTCATTGACAGCCAGCAATCACTCTGATCATAACACGCGACATATTCTCACTGTGTTTACTTTAGATCTCAAGATATGTGAGGCTCTGACATGACAAAACCGAACGCAAAGACCTATCAAGAATGGTGTAATATATAGCTGTCAGTTTTTTTCCATTCGAGGATCAATATTAATTTGGCTGTATTGTTAGCCCTACCCTTTAACTATTTTGATGCTGCACTTGTGATACATTTTACAATTTTGTCGCCACTAAAACATGACATAGCGGAGTTAATATTTTATCTGGGGCGGGGATTTCCAAAATAGATATAAAAGGGGAAGCACCTGGGGTGTTTATTATTTTTATGTTAGCTGAAAATTCCTTCGTATAATATCAAAAGAGTGCGCATTTCGCGTGATTGGGTGGGAATATTGTGAGGCAAAATTTCGTTATCGTCACTTCTGTAGAAAAACAGAATGCAACGTATGCAGTTTGATAACATACAACTGAACTAAGTTTTAAGAGGCCGTTGTTGCTGTGTCCAAGACCTGGGTTTGGTGTCCATTAATCAAGTCACTAAGACAAGCAACTCAGCTCCTTCCTATAGTAATTGGAACCAGGTACTTTGTATTGCCAGAGAGGCGAATATTTAGATCAATAAATGCATTAAAAATACTATGCAGCTAAACGCTAAAAGCAAAACTATATGACTTTAAAGATTAGGTTCACTGCCAAGGAACAACAAAACAATATAGAATTTAATCTTTAACGTGTATTTTCAAGCACACATCAGTGTGTAAACAAAGATTTCTCGAGATTTTTTTTTGTCATGGTCACGTGATCAGGCCGTCTGTTGCATGGACATGATGACAAAGATGGTTGTATAGCCATGACTGGTGGGCGGTCCTACAACTTGAGGGCTAAGTTCTTCTGAAGGGGAATTCCCTTCATTGAAAACGCTAAAATTCCTATCGCCCTGAGGCTGGGAATAGTCGGGTAAGTAGTCATATCCTATTTCCCCATTACCGAAGAAGCCAAAGAGCGGAGTGTTCGGGAAGAGTTTATGGAACAGCCCGGATTCGACATTGGCTATTCCTTCGTGGAAGTGTTGCCCTCGACCAATGCACGCGAACATGAAACCAATCGAGTTAGTTTCCGGGATATGTGTATCTTTCAGTTTCTTCAACTTGGAGTCAATATCTTTGCTGGTTTCGAACCACGGCTCTATGACGACCGAAGCGACTTTGATTTGGTCTTCTGATCCGCAGAAGACTATTCCATGCACGCAAGAGGCCCCTCCAGGCATGCTGAAATCAACACATCAATACTTTCATATGTTGAATGTTTTGAAATTAACAACAAATATAAAATCACAGTTACAACTTGCAAAAAAAATATATATTCCTGAAATAATTCGTTAATAAAATGCCTGGTTAACAGGTAAAATGATCTACATTTCCTCCCGTGAAAACTCTGGAAAAATAAACAGTTCTTGAAACATTTTTCGACACAAAGGTTATTCCCCCACATCCGTGATCAGGTACAGAATTTGTAACCCTATTGAAAAATATACCACTAAATTTGCATCCGTTGTGGGATTGAGAATATTCTTAGCAAATCCATACAGCGTGACTTCAGCTCAGAGTTTTTTCGTACAGTAAGAAAGGCGTATTTCTTACTTAGCCTCGTTGAGATTATCCATAAAGAAGGAGTCAACCACGCCGCCGGCCACCACGATGTTGCCGTAATGCCTCAGCATGCCCTGCACCAGGTCCATCTTCGACTGGCCTATGCTGTAGTAGGGATGCGTGTAAAACAGCAGCACGAGACGAGGCTTCTTGTCTCCCGGGATACCTGAAATCATGTCATTTCCTTAGCACTTCTTTCGTATTTTTTCACACTTGCCTTTCCAATGACGATATATCTACTTAGTCTGATTCAAGATTAAAGCATTAAGACCACTTAATTTTGCCTCAATAAAAGTCAAGAATGGATTCGTTATTGTCTCCGTGAAGTGCCTGTGAACGAGCTGACACGAGATCCTACAAGAATACAAAATATTAAATAATCCTACCAAACCCGACGTTTGAGGTCTCAGTAAATTTTTACAAATTTGGCTTGACCATAGCAGGTGATCAATATAACAGTATAAAATTGAACGCTTTGAAGTTAAACAATAGGAAAGCAACAAGTACAAAGCTGATGTTCACAGGAAGCAGGAGAGATGTGAGCCAAGAAAAGGGTGTGAAGGTTACGCAGTAAGTGTCAGCGAGCCCTTGTCGTTTCATCGGCGCATTGAGGTGAGAGAACAGACTGCAACAACTCGAATCCTCCTTATATTTTTACCCGTACGTTGTCACGCCCAACAGACGAAAATCCTCAAAATTGGGGCATTTCTGAACGAGAAGAAGAGCTTAAAAAATCAAGACTAACAAGAGACAGAGAGGGCGTACCAGTAAATTGCTGCAGAGCGCTAAGCGTCGGCAAATGGGCGGCGCCAAACGTCACCGCGTTCTCCTCCTCCCCCTCCTCCGACAGGTCTTGCTCTGTGACAAAAAAGAGGAAACAGCACATTTCATTTGTTACGAGGATTTATTTTCGCTAAACCGGGTCAAGTTCTGACAAATGGATTTAGATTATAGATACGCTACAAGTATCACATTATAATATGTACAAAATCTAAGCCCAGTAGTCTATCTGAGGAAAGAATAACCTGAACGGTTAAACATGTTCAATTCCGATTTACCACAGGACGCATTTCACAGATATGTGTGCTGTCATCTGAAAATTGGCCGCTATACAAAAATTTCAGTTGGTATTGCGGGTTCACAACTAGCCCTAAGTATTTTCATGATAAAATCTTTACCAGTCCTTTGTAAAACTAGATGCTCGAGAAGCATGAATCCGCCGGGTTCGCGCAAATTGTATACCTGA